>CM059196.1:70541063-70633679 GCA_030323885.1 Branchipolynoe longqiensis | reverse complement strand
AGCGCGCGTTTAAGTAATCGCTCGTCGTGTGCGCGATATGCGTTGACGGTGTTTTTATATGCTATTCTAACTAAGTTTATGTCGACGTCTCCAGAAATGCGCATCGGCACATGACCGTACGCGTTTTGTATTCGCCACAAGGCACTACCGTTATATGTAAGAAAATACTGCGTTTTAAGAAATGTGACACTCTAACTTGGAATTCAGGACCATTTTCCTAAATACGTACAAGTCTACCCGTATTTATGTTATCTCCTCTAATATTATTTTCAACTGCAGGAGTATGTTCCGCAGTACAGGTATTTGTTTATTCTGAAACTTTGAAACGTATTTAAACCCTTATCGAATATAGTGAGAACTTTTACGCCAATTTGGAAGAGATACTATATAAAAAAAAAAAAGCTAAGTTATATTACACTATGGCAACTCACAAGCTGGTGCCCTCAGAGGGAATTTATTAAGGTTATATGCTAATTGTTAATATTTCCCCGTGATGGGGAACCATACTCCAGCATCACCGCCAGTACGGTACCCTCGTGCGCGAAATGCGTATTAATTTGGGCGCAATTCGCGTCCCATGGGGACGGTGTGTACTACCCGTTACTTCTTGGATAATATGCAAAGTCTACACATATGTACAATATATTACAATCGGTTATTTACATTTAGTGTGGACCTAAGTGTTTTCCGAAAGCAGGCCGCACAAGGATATATATATAATTTATTATTATGGCATGTATTCTGCAGGTGTTACATGCTTTGTTTTAATCCAGATGAACTAGTTAAATTGGGTGCACGTGTGCAAATTTGGAAATAGTGGGGTATTATTCTTTCTCTTCCCGGCCTGGGGAACGTTTCCTGTGAGGAGGCAGGATGTTTTTTTTTTTTTTACTTTGGTTAAATTTTTACTTGACTTTTTATTCAAGGAACCAAGGAATTAATTTCGCGAGTAATTTAGAACGTAGTTATTACAGCGATTTGCTCGACATAAGTAATTTGGAATATGGTATTTATAATAATGATCCCTCATTGCCACCTGGCCTAGAGATATATTTTTTTAATTTTATTTTTTTTTAAATTATTTTATTTTACCTTTTGGTATGGATATATTATTAATTAAGTTATATTTTTAAAAGATCCCAATTTTAATGTTAATTTATAAACTGCCCGTTACGATTAAATTTTCTACTACCAGCTGCTGCCCTCAGAGAAAATTTATGACTAACGTTAACGGAAGGATATAATTATTAATTAATTTAGGGACTATAAAATAGTTAAATCTGATCCTCTGTGCTGCCTAATTATAGGATATTTATAAGCGGGGTGTGAAAAGTTTAGTGTAATTGTGTTAACATGACATAATGGAAAATACCCTTTGCGCCCCAACCGAAATCCCAGAATGTATATGTGCCCCAAACGATACCCATTGTGGTGCCCTGAAGCGTGAGATGAAGATGGCTGGGTTCGCGAGGGTGCGCCGTCCAGGTCCAACGCGTGCCGCGCCTTGGTGAATGGGGGCGTGGTCCTGGAATGCGCCTGGTTTCCCCCCCGTGAAACCCGCGCACGACGCCTGGTGGTTGTCGCGGCTCCCGGGGCAGTGTAGTATTGTGAAATTATGCGCATGGAAGTTAAAGGAAAAGAGAGAATATTAATACACAAGTTATGGTTTAGCAGAGGATCAGACCTATTAGAATGTAGAATATGGAATAATTATGTTAATATGTTTAAACCCGTCCCTAATTTTGAAAATTGATTATATGATGTTAATTATGGGAAATTCTAGGCTGAGCCTTAGTACATTATGCATAGCTGGTACGCATTTATATATTGTATTAGGAGTGTCAATATTTATCGTTAACGTACTTTATTTAAGTGGAGCACGTGCCGACTATAGGCTAAGCCTCTTTACTGTACACATATTTGATTACGCGTTTGAATATTGTAGGTGATCTCAATATTTTACTGTTATGTATTATAATAAAATACATTATTAATTATAGGCCTAGCCTATTCCGCTGGGGATTACTTTCCCCTTAATCCACAGTAAGCTCTTCCTGGAGCTCGGTTGAGTGGGGCTCGCAGGCAGGCGGTGATCCGGCCCTTGGTTCCGGGATTTCGTCGGTATCCATATTTACCGAACATACTGTTATATCGGAGATCGCATCCGAATACTCTCCCTCCTCGTCGGAGGTAAAAATCAGCGGAGTTTCGCTGAGGGGGGCGGGCCCTCCAGGAGTTACCGGTAAGGTGAACGGTGATAACTGTTCGAGGTCGTCGTGCTCTGGTGCTAACAACGGCGTCGTGATACGTGAAGCCGGCGCCAAATGCGCGCAGTCACGTGCGGTCTGATCGTTAAAAACTTTGCAGGATTCTGCAAAACTACTCAGCGACGACTCGACATTAACGGGGGATACAATGGGATCCCTCGGAGGTGAACGTGGCGGTGGGGCCACGACTTCCGCCATGATAGGTGGAAGCGGCACGATTTCCGCCCTCGGGGGTGGAAGCGGTACGATTTCCTCACGTAAAGGCGGGGACTGTACAATATCCACACTCATAGATGGGTGTGGACTCAGGGTAGGCGGCAGCAAATTTGGGCTTGCCACGGCTGATCTCCCCTTAGGCTTGTCGGTTTTCCCCTTTAGGGAAACCATGGGGGGCGCAATTTGCGTACGCGCAACGTAGGGTCCCAAGGGTTTGACTGTGGCGCTCCCCGGGATCCAGCTAACTGGAGCAGCTGGCGCAGCAGAGGAAGTAGATTCCTCTGCCACATTCGCTGTATGGTCACCTGAAGCAGAGACCTGCGCGGTTTCCGTACTGCCAGTGAAGTACGGTCGGAGGACGGACTGTGGGACGCCGGAAAAATCCAACGTCTCAAAAGAGCCGTCCCACTGCAGGGCGGATACTCCGAACCTGAAGTTGAACTTCATGTTCATCTCCTCCCATTGGTGGAGCTGTCGATCATAATGATCCATCATAAAACGGTAACGATCGTCGGCCGCCTTGACTTGGGCTTTCGCCTCTGCTTTAGTATTCTCACTCTCCTTTTGAGAAGTTTCCCACATCGTCTGCGCGCAAGTCACTTTGACTGCGTCCAGACGATTTACCCAGAAAGTGGACATAGAACTTACCATATTCATGAAAAAGTCCATTGTCTCAATTGACTCCGGGCTGGAGTCCCGCGCGAGGACCTCATGGACGGAAGGCGGTAAGCAATTATAACGCTCTATAAGGCGCTTCTTTGCAGCCGGGGATAAATCCGGCTGGAATGGAGCGTCTGCACTAGTGGATGGCTGCGCGTCGGTTGAAGCCGCGGTGGCCATCTCGGAAGCTCGTCGTTTTAAGTCGCGACGGAGCGAGGCGGGAATGGATCCCACTGTGGGCAGTGAAGGATCCAGGGGTTTGGCGCCCTTGCGTTTTGTCGATTGGACGGGCGCCGATACCGTGGTAGGAGCCGCCGCAGGTTTGGGGCGAAGGGCAGCCAAGCGTGCGCTTTCCTTCTCTCCAAACTGTTGCAGTTCCTCGCCGCGCGCGATTTGCGCCGCGGTCCGTTCGAGAGGCGGGTCCTCTGTGGGAGGATCCACCACCGCTGAGGCATAAGAAATACCTGACTCGACTTTATCCGCTCTAAAGGGGCGGGGTTGTGGGGGCTGGGGACGGCCTCGGCGGGACCTGTGGCCGCGGCCCCCGGACGTGGTAGGACGGGTAACGATACCGTCCTCTCTATCCAACTTTTCTTTAAGACGGCGTCTGCCTGCGGAAAAATAAGCTTTTTCGCCTAAGGTGACGCCTCCGTATATGCACACTGCTACAGTGTGCGCAGATATCGGTAACCGCAAAGTCTCGGCGAGAATTTGGCGGCCGCGCTCGGCATTAAACTCCGGAATGAAGGTATACCTACAGTTATCCGACAAGGACGGATCTTTAGCTACACGCGCCAATTTCCTTATGGTGGACTGCGGGCGCTTGTGACCCGACTTGGCGCAAATGCCGTACGACATTAAAAGGCGTAACATGAGACCCCTTCGGTGAGTCGAGAAGGGTTTACCCGTCGATTTAGTGAACGGGCACGCTGCGGAACGGTGGTCGTCGCACGACCATCTCGGCACAGTATACAAATGCTCTTCACAAATGTGACGAGCCAATACATCCCAACGCCTATAGCGGCGGTTAGGGTGTTTCAAGTTTTCTGGGATAGCGCTGGGGCATTCCAGGAAGTATTTACAAAATAGACACTTGTCTTTTGGGCGGAAAGTATGCCTAACAAATTTCAAGTGCGCAATATCTTGCGGCCGATAAGGCGACTTAGCTAGACCACGCACCTCAGTGATGACACTGTGGATACGCTGTACATAGGGCTGAAGGCCGGATTGATGATCATCTACCCAGTCCTCTACATCTGAATCCTCCCCATTTTCCCGTTGGACAGGGGGGAGGCGCAATTTGCATCGGCCAGTAGGTGTTGGGGGCAACATATCCATGGCTAATGTACGGTTCGGGCGTGGGGGGTCGAAATATCTCTCCCGCAGTATAGATTCCTGCAACATACCCAATTCAGCTGCCTTCCTTATAGGGACAGAACCAAGAGTGCGGTTATTGTAACCGCAATTCACTAAGTGGGGAAACCTCTCAGGAATAGTAGCAACTGGGATATCGCTATCCCATTGTAACTCACCCTTCTCCAGCCGGTCGAGACGAAGTGCCATCGTACCGTAAAGTGGGTCCAAAGTTGGGTCAGCAGGTGGTGTATCCTCCTCATCTGACACGTAATCCCTTGTCACAGCTTTTGATGTTGTGGCAGGAATTTTTCCTCCCGCCTCCCGTGCGGAAGGGTTTCGCGCAGCTACACGTTCCGACGACCGTTTTCGTGGTGAACGTCTCACTGCCTCTGCTTTAGAAAGTCGAACATTAGACGACTTACCTGAAGATGAGGGGGTAGGCTCATCTTCTTGATCAGGATCCTTCGGGCGCCGATTGGTGACCAAAGTAAATTCCTCCTCAGTCACCATGGGGCTGACGTGAGGGGCGGTTGTCTCGCTGTCAGCCCACGAGGTGGGCCCAGACTGACTACAGGAAGCTTCCGCGGAAGCATTGCCTATCACCAATGATAGGCCTTGGGCCAGTCTCACCTCAGGTGTGAGGAGATTCCAGTCGCAAACTGTAAACACCGATATCTTACCGGTGTCCTGATGCAACACGTTGCACGTTAGAGGGTTTTGATCGGGACCCTTACCCGAACCTCCCAAGGCGGAGGTGGCCGATTCCATGCCTGATCGCCTGCGCGACCAGGCCTGCTCCCCGACCGATTACCAGACCAGTGGCTATTTACGTACCTTTTCTCTTGCTTGTTTAACCGACAAGACAATAAACAAAACGCTTACTCGTGATCCCCCTCACTAGGTAGCTGCCCACCAGGAGAGTACCCGGCCTATTAGAAAATAGACCGGCAAAAAACCCGACGAGTTCGCAAGAAGCTTTTGTGGAGTCTGCACCCAGTGTAAGCTGAGTGAAGACTGAAGTTCTGAACGGCCTTGCTAGCCGCAAGTGCGCGGCAGCGCGTTCCTGCTAGCCGTCAACCAATGGCAGGCTCGCGTTTAGGCGGGAAACTCCGCGTTGACCCGGTTCGCGCGCAAATTAGGTCACGGAGGGCCTTGGTTTTCCATGGCAACGGGGTCGCCTGCACCAGGCTCACCCACCTTAGAACGAATTCATTCGATCTACCAAAGTCGTGTATTGTGCTGACATTTACCCTAATACCTTGTTTACAATTTATAAAATGGGCGATTAGGGGCTCTAATCGTTAGTCAGCGCATTTTACGAACTTTTTTAATTTTTTTTTTTTTTTTTCCGACCAATGTAATACGAATTTAATCGATAAGGGTTTATTTATATAATTTTTTACGTAGCCGAATGGGTGTCAACAACTCGACCCGTTCGTAATGTCACCAACACGGGGTCAGTTTTGTGTAGAATTAATCCGGTTGATCATAGTACGAATAAGGGTGTTGGGGAGCTGAAACCCAGATTACCTTGAGTACATATCAACCGTATATCTATTTTAATCTGTTAAGATATAATGTTGATACGTAAATAATATCTCTTTATTTACGGGTTGTTTTTATCACCCGCTGTTTACGCCGGGCTTGTTTACATTCCCGTATCACCTCTATCGCTAGTGGAGCGATTATTTTCGTACTAAGATAGTACACGTATAGTGTATGTAATGCAATACTCCGTTTATTTATTTATTTTATCACGCAAATTCCTGCTAGTTATATTTATATTTTGGAATGTTCGTCATAGTAAACACCGTACCATGACGTCACACTCAGATAGTCCCCTGAGACAGTTCTGGGGGATTTATACGCCACCCTGAACTTTGCGCAAAACGGGTATGTCCCCATCACTATATACCAATGCGCCGTGCGCAAATAGCGTGCTGGATTTTACAATAAAATTTCCTGAACTGACAGAAATGGCTTCCAGTATTTATTTTCTCCCGTCTTCCTCAATCTGCTAAATGCTGTATACTCATTCCCCCATGGAAATAAATACAATATAATAAACGTAAGGGTTACGACGTACCGCGGCACTGGTACCAGGTGACTATTGCAGAGACTGGGTGCACGGGCGCGTTGGCTTGGGCACAGTGTAACTGCTGCCATTGCCACGACGACACGGCCAACCTACGAAGCAATCTCTTTCACCTCCAGTAACAAAAAAAACAAGAAAAAAATGCGCGTCGCAGTAATCTGCGACTCACGGGGGTCGGGACTCCAACACCATCTTGATCGGCTCGTGGAGGAGCAGAATATCAGAGTCTTCACCCACCCTGGAAAGGGATATGGTGAAGCTATGCGGCTGTCACTGCCAGGGATAAGGTACGTGTAGTTGGGCGAAACCCTTCAAAAAAAAAAATATCGCTGGTCAGAACGCAATGTTTACATTTACTTTTATCAAAGCTTGTCTACACACGCAATTCACTCAACTGTACAACCTGTAAGAAAAAAATGTGATAGCGCGCAAATTTAAGGGTCGTATATCTTTTCAGGGAATTTCGACCGGATTACGTGGTCCTGGCCGCCGGGATTTGCGACGTCACGTCCCGGTACCGACGTACCCGAACGACAACGGCGCGGTCGCCGTTCGCAATGGAGATCCTCGGTGGACTGGGGGTGCGGAGGGAGGAATCACTCGTCCTCCTTCGGACCGTTTACACGGGAAGGGTGAGCGTGGCGACCATCCCCTCGGTCAATCTGGCCGATGCCAATCACCCGGCACGGCGAAGGTGGACGGCGACCCAATACGCGGCGTACCATCGGGCGCATCCCCGCCCTCACGCGGATCAGGTGAGGCTGCAGTTTATCGTGATGGAAAGGGAACCCTTTTTAAGTACGACTTTAACTAAGCTAATCATCTTAGATTGCCGTGTTGAATCCTGATGGGAAAGGAAACCCTGATACGTAATAGTTTATCTAGCACGATAATGCTGATGGTATTACCGATGTATTCCCTGAAATTTAGTTATATGATGATATTTTACTCTCCGCAGGAGACCATCGACCGCGCGTTGATGTTATATAATGACATTCTCCGGCGGCTAAATGCCGAGGCCGGTCAGCCAACCCCCGATCTCGCCGCCACCATCACTTCACGGGGGGCCACCCATTATGAGAGGCTGGTGGACGGCGTGCACGCGACGGGCGGCACCAAGAAGAGGTGGGCCCGCTGCATCGCCTCTTGCGTGCGGGCCGCCCACCAGGAAACCCTGTAATTTAATTTAATTAAAAAAAATTTGTTTTTAACTTTAAATAAATATATATATTTTTTTTTTTTTAATTTTAAATAAATTTTGTACAATTACCATTCATTGTCGTTGTTATGTTGTGTATGTACAGTTCTTTTTAAGGTTGGATGTACATATTCGGTAATTCTAATAGATGTACTCATTTTACTGTTGGTGTTCTTATGGTGTATGTGTACGCATTTTTATGTTGGGCTATACCATAGTTGCACCATCGATAGGTAGCCTAAATCCTTATCAATGTACGCATTTTACTGTTGGTGTTTCATGGGGCTGATGATATGTAATATCTAATTTTGCTTCCCCAGTCCCCCAGTAGTACGGGATTGTCTCCCAAGTAAGTTAATGAGCCTTATAAAAGGGGTCGTATAACTTAAAGGTGTATCGTAAGTAAAAGTCATGGGAGGGCGGCGATTTTCTTACCCTCCTTCATAATTATGGCATAGACCGGTATATAAAATATAACATAAACCGATGTCCTTTGTAATTTGATCGCCTCTCACCCCGACTTCTGACTAATAAATGTTAACGGTCGTTCGACCCGGCGCTTGTTTCACCGCGGGTGGTGGGAACCAACAGCTGTGTCTTTTCCTGAGATTGCGCCGTATCGGGTTTCCGCGCCGACTCGGCGTTAATTAATTTATCGCCGTCTTGGCTATCTGACGGAATCCGCCCGGTGTACAATTTCAAACGCCCTGTATTTGATTTACGAGCGGCTGATAACGCCGTCTTAATTATAACCGTCGTATCGGATATGACCTCAGTAATCTTCCAAGGTCCGTCCCAGTTTGGTGCGAGTTTAATGTGTGCCGTGGGAGCATGGTATCTTAACACCAAGTCACCCACTGCAAACCGTGGGAAGTCAGCATTCCCATAAGAATTTTTATTTCTTTGAATACTTTTCTCTGTGCTATTACGCACCCTGCCATACGCATTGTGGAAACAACATTCCAACCATCGGATGAAAGCCGGTGTGCAAGCGTCGTCTGAATGTTTGTCTAACACTCCGAATTGCAAATCACATGGTAGGCGCAATTCTTCCCCAAACACCAACGTATTGGGAGTAACCCCGGTAGCGGCGTGTATTGTGCAATTATATGCGTGTGCAACGTACTTAGCATGTAAATCCCAATCGCTCTGATCTTCATTGACCATGCAGGCCAGAGCAGAAATTAACGTTCGATTAAATCGTTCAACTAAGCCATTGGATCTGGGACAGTAAGGGTTCGTACGGGTTTTATAGCAGCCTATCAGTTTGAGCATAGTCTGGAATAATTCCGACTCGAACTCCCTGCCCTGATCTGAGTGTAATATAAGGGGAGCCCCGAAAATCAGTATCCAATTATCCACCAATGCTTGCGCGGCCACTGCCGCCGTTTGGTTACGTAATGGGTAGACTTGTACATATTTTGTAAAGTGGTCCTGTACTACCAACATCACCAAATTATCCCGGTTAGTGCGCGTAAATCCTGAGACGAAGTCACAGGACAGGCGCCCCCAACGTTGGCCTGTCATTTGTTGCTGTAACGGCATTTTAGCCATTCCCAGCCCTGGTTTAATGAGTGCGCATCTCGGGCAGGATTTAACCCAATCGCGCACACGCGAATTCATGCCTGGCCAGTAATATCGCGTGCGTATTTTGTCTAGGGGTCTCTCCCTTCCAAAATGCGCAGCGGTGGGATGGCTGTGGCAGAATATTAATATGTCCTCTCGTAAGAGGAAAGGTATAACGAGTTGTTGATGAGTTATGAGAGAATGGGGGTCGAGCGCATTCCTGCGTAACACCCCATTCACTACAGTTAACTGTTTCCATTGGTTTAACAATTTAATAGTTTCTGTATTCTCCGCTCTTACGAGATCCTTAGGAGGTCTCACCGTGTGCGCATTTAACAAAGAAATAACGGTGGAGCATGTCACATCTGCTTCCTGAGCCTGACGCAATTCATTTTGCGTCCAGAAATGGAAGTTATTTTCCTCATCAGGAGTCAGGAGTAAGGATGCAACCACCGCTGTATGAGCCCCACAATCGTCACATTCCGGTATGCCACAACGACGTACAGGAATGCGACTAAGCGCGTCAGCGTTAATATGTTGAGAGCCGGGTCGATAAGTAATTTGCGTGTTGGTGAGGCCAAATTCAGACAACCACGCCAACCAACGTCCTATCATACCCTCAGCCTCTTTAAAATTTAGTAACCATTTTAATGAATGATGGTCAGTACGGATCTGGAATTCAGAATCCCAAAAATAATGACGCCATTTTTTAGTGTATACGACTATCGCCATTAACTCCCTTTTTGTCGTACAATAACGCCGTTGACAGGCACTGAGCCTATTGCTGGCAAAGGTAATGGGTACTTCAACCTCGTCTTGCACCTGACTTAATGCGCCTGCTATGGCAAATGCACTAGCGTCAGTGTCCAAGATAAATTGTCCACTAGGCCGTGGGTACCCTAGTACTGGTGTATCGGCGAAAAGCCGTTTCAGGTTAATGAACGCATTTTCCTGTGATATACCCCACGCAAATATTTGCGTGCCGACATTAGCCACATCCTGTATGGAAGCGACTACATCGGCAAAATGGGGAATGAAATCTCGATAATAAGAAGCAAATCCGAGCAAACTTTTTGTCTCTTTAGGAGACTTAGGCGCTGCCCAATTGGTTATAGCCTCAATCTTTTTAGGATCAGCTTTTATACCCTCACTAGACACAATTCTACCCAAATATTCAGTTTCCTTACGGAATAGATGACATTTGGACGGTTTAAGTTTTAATTTAAATTTGCGAAGTCTTAGAAAAACTTCTCGTAAATGCGAACGACATGTGGAAACGGTGTCACCGAATATTATAATGTCGTCTAAGTATACCAAACAGTGAGTAAACAGTAGACCGTTTAACATTTCCGCCATCATTTTCTCAAAGGTGGCGGGAGCATTACATAGACCAAAGGGCATTACCTTCCACTCATATAGACCTATATGAGTTGTGAAAGCAGTTTTCTCCCGGTCATCGTGTTGCCTCGCGACTTGATGGTATCCAGATTGAAGATCCAAAGTGCAGAACCACTTATTTCCTCCCAGACTATCCAAGCTCTCGTCTATCCGCGGTAATGGGTACGCATTTTTCCGCGTCATAGCATTTAACTTGCGATAATCTATACAAAATCGCCACGTCCCATCCTTTTTGGTAACAAGGTGGACGGGCGAACTATAAGGACTTGTACTATCCGTAATGATCCCTGCCGCCAACATTTTGGCAACCTCGTCCTCCAGGGCTTGTTTCTTGGAGTCCATTAGCCTACGGTATGGTATCCTAAAGGGGGCGTTGTCACCGACATCGATATGGTCTTGTACGACATCTGTCCACCCCAGTTTAGCATCCGGTTTCGCGAATATATCGCAAAATTCGAAGAGGAATTCTGCGATTCTCTTTTTATCTTCCGCGTGCTCCAAATGCGTGGCCTCCGCCATGGAGAGTATGAAGTCAGGAATTTGCGGCAGGCCCGCAAATTGCGTTCTGTCAACAGGAAAAACCGGTTCTGGGGATCCTCCAAATCCCTCCACGCCGCGTTCTCTTTTGAGTAAGTCGAACACCATGGCGGCCGTAGGACTATTGATGGAACCATGCGATCTGGCCTCAGAGGCGTTGCCAATGACCTGGCCTCGCCGCAAATGGACACAATCGTCTGTAGTGTTACACAGCGGTAACACAGCACCGTCTGCGCCACAAATTAACGAGGGAGCCGCTGTGACTCCCATACACCTGAGTACTTCAGGGTCGGGTTCAATTAAGCACTGACCCTTCCCTTCTATATGTCTGGTTGAAATTAATGCCGCCACCGTTTGGTGCGCATTTAATGTAACATCTTCTGCCAGGCACGCAAGACCGCAGTCTGTTCGTAGCTGACAGGGTGTGACCAAGTTATAAGGTTGCAGAATTTCCAGCAGCCCATTATGTGGCGAGAGACTGGCTTCGTAAAATGACATCCAATCGCTCCCCAGAATACCATCCTCTGGTATGTCCACTATCAATACAGATGAGTAAAATATCTGATTGGCGATACCCAGCGGGATATCTGTACAACCAAATTGTGGGATTACTAGTCCCGTTACACTTAAAGGCCTTACGTCGGAGACCAAGTTACGCGTATTCAGGTTGAGATTATCAAAGAATCCTTTTCCTATCACGGACATGGCCGCCCCGGTATCAATAAGGAAGAATCCATTGGATTCTCTAATGTTGATGGGGACATACCATCTTTTCCCATTCAGTGGGAAAATGTTCATGGCGAACTGGTCTCTTTCATCTACGTTGTGTAGGTTTAGTCCAGTTCTCTCTAAAATATAGTCCATACACGGATCAGACTCAGGGCTGCGCGCATTTTGCGCGCACATTGATCGCATTCCAGCCAAGAAAACCTGGCGGACGCCGATAGTACATATGGACGGTGTAGACACACTGTGCAAATTGCACGAATCTGATGGGAGATTGTGCGCAAGGGGTTTAGCACAACTCTCAACAGATGCGCTGGGAAGATTTCCCCGTACAATAATAGCTGACAACACTTCCGGCGTTGCAGCTGGTACTAATTTAAAAAAATCAGTATCGGCTAAGAACTCGGGAGATCCCGATTCATGGTGTACGGCAGCAACAGCGCTATGGTTAGGCGCGAATTGCTTGCCTGTGGGCGCAATTTGCTTGCTCCCATGCACGTTGTTAGTGACAGGGCGCGCGATTCGCGTATTATCGCGCGCACTATTTTTGCCGCTGGCTGCCTGTACCCGGCCAATAGTTCTGGTACATGGCGCGAATTATCGCACCCGTTACGGACTCCATCCACCATAGCCTGCTCTAAGGAACGAGGCTGTGACAAAGGACACTCATACGCCATGTGACCAAAGTCCCGGCATCTAAAACATTCAATCCTCCTGGAATTCCGAGAGCGATTCGGGCGGTTCGGTTGAAACGCCCTTTGCGATCTACCCTGCAAATCAGGGTTAAAGTGTGGACGCCTATTTGGCCATTCACGCTTGTTAGCGTTACCCTGTTGGGTATTCTGTGAAGGGTGCCCGTTATAGGCGCAAATTCCTGTATCCACGGTATCATATGGATTGTTGTACGGCAAGTCTGCCACGGCGGAAGTAATTTCCGCCACCGTGCAGTTACGTGGGGTCATACGCGCTTTTGCCGCGTGATCCCTTAACATTTGATAAATATCCTCCATGGTGTGTCTACCCGGGGACCATTGCTTCAAGATCATGTCGCGTTCCTCCCGGTCGCGCAACCCATGAATGAACACTGCCACTGTTTTGCGCGCGATTAAATCGCGCGACATTCCACATCCCTGTCCAGCTTTTCTGGCCTCAGACTCTAGCATCATCCCGTAGTAGACGGAATTGGCCGAGTCTGACGGACGTTGGAATCTCTTCTCAAAGAGTTCCCATTTCGATAAGGGATCCATTCCCTGGAATTGCCAAGCCAACGCTTCCACCACTTCATCTAAGGTGGCGCAATTATCTTGCTCCCACCTATCCACAGCCAACTGACCTGGACCATCTTGTAACAAGTGGATCAGGCGCGTAAGCGCAGTGGTCTCATTCCACCGGTTCACGGACATCGCCTTACTGAACTTTTCCCACCAAGTCTCCCAGTCTGGGTTTATTCCGTCAAACGGGGGAACTTCGACAGCCCTCACCCTTGCGGGCTGGTACTGCTCTTGCACGCTGATATTTCGGTCGCGCAAATACAGAGATCGGTATACCGCTGAGGCACCGATGCCAGGGGTGATAGTGGATGCCTCCATTACCGCCCGGCGAATGGCTGGGTTCGTCTTTATGAGTTCCCGTTCTGCACCGGTGTAGCGGTATGCAGCAAAAGAGTCGGCGCTCGCGTTTTGCGCGCAGCCGTCGACGGGCGTATTCTGCCCCGCTGGAGGTGAGGGAGCCGTGCGCGCACAGCCTCCCGCGTTAGACGCGTTCACATTGGCGCTGCTAGGAGGGCCAAGCTTTGCTTGCCGTTGGATTGCTTTTAACACTTCCTCAGAACCCCCGGGGTTTTGCTGCGCTATTATATCGCCCCCAGCAAATTGTTGCCATTGGGCATTCAGCTCATTTTCGCGCGTGAGGATTTCCCTCTCACGCTTTTGTAACGCATTTAGTTGCTCCCGTTGCACGGAATGTTGCGCGGCAGGTATCATGTACGACAAGTCCATGACTGGGGGCGGAAGAGACAGGGTCGGAGTAGCACCCGTCCTCTCTTTCGGAAGGAAAGAGAAGAGGCTGCCTTCCTCACGAGGGACCTGTAGGGACATTTGCGCGCTTTTGGCGGCTTCTGGATTTTGCGCGGGCGCAAATTGCGTATCAACCACAGCTTTTCCAGGAGTTCCTGGATTAGCCGTTACAGTTAGGGGCGAAACCCCGGCAGGTCAGACTGGGTCCGCCATTACAGTAAGGGGGGATACCCCGAGACTTCGAACACTGTCCGAATCTGTTATGGAGACGCCATCCAAAGATTGCGCCTCCCCATCGCCCTTTTCTCCCCCCGCAGGTGCTGCAGAACGCAAGCAACTGCGGCGGGCGGAAATAGGGGCCTCACCAGGTTCCTTCCGCCTAGCCAGCTCGCGAGCCTTAGCCTTGGCGAGCCTAGGCGACTGGCTTGTGCAACCACCAAAACTAAAAGAAATTCAAATTTCGCTGGTATCAAAAAGTAATAAACAATTTATCTAAAATTTTGAAGTTTACCTTGTTGTTACCCTGAGTTAATGTTAAAAATGAAGGTAAGTGTGGAAAAGAAATTACAGATTTATGGTATTAAGTTTGTAAAAAAACCCTAAACAATCTACTAAAATTTATGAAAAATGCTCCGAATTTTGTACGAATAAAAGGATAATGAATAAAAATGAGCAACTGAAATAAATTAATCGCTCTATGCCCAGATAGAACAATTCCTTGATTTCAGTTTTTTTCTCGCTATCACCAACGGTTAATTATAGAAATACACGAAATTTAGAAGATCCTAATGAAAATTTGAACAAAAAGAAAGATGCCGAATAAGAAGGAGATTTAAGAAATAAAGGTGAATGAAAGAGTTTTTAGACGTAAATACAGGAAAAAGAGTGAAAAAGCTAGCACGTAACGAAAACCGACCAAACAGTCTGGCAGACGTTGACACACTGCCCTAATGTTCCAATAACGCTTTCTGACGTCGTCTCCTGTGCCAGCGACGCGCGACATCGCTAGGTAACGATGGAACTAAGAAAAACATGCGGCTAGCGCAAGCAAACTGCGAAGATTCACTAAAAATAGGCCGGCATTTAATGTCGGAGAACCGCAGCAGCAATTTTAATTTAAAACTCTAACCAAATATAATGCACGTATAGCCTAATATCGGGATAGCTAGTCCACGTCCTGTACGCCTCCTCCAGTCGGAGCGACACAAGGGTACGCCATTATTGTGCATCTAACGCTCCTCAAGCCACGATTTGCGCCGATGTTTTAACCGCAGATTCAAGGCTCGCCCCTCGCTGGTTGTTTAAACTACTAATTAATTAAGGCTAGCCGCAAAATATAACAAGTATACCACGTGGGTCAAGTCACCATTCGCAATGATGCTGCCCCGGTACGCCGTAAACTATCAATATCACGTCATGGAACATGAAGACAGTGACCGTGTGTCGCTGTCACAATGCGTACGCGCTGTCACTTCTGACAACACTCCGTTTTTTTTTTATTAGATTCGCGTATCGAAAGTGAACTAAAAGGTATTACACTCCTTACACATCCTGGTCACGGCACCAGTTTAACCGTTCGGCTAATCTGCCCCTGCCTAAGGCGAGCCTAACGTGTTAATGTTATGTAATAATTTCCATGTGAAATTCCTGAGCCTGCCGCGGGCTGCTGCGGCTCCTCCTCCCGTCTGCAGTTAGTCCGTCGCCGTCGGTGTCCGCCCCGCGCTAAAGGCGGCCAGCCAGAGTTTCATCTACATACGCAATTCGCCAACGAGCGCGCCTATAGGCCTAAAGTTTTCCTACTTCTATAAGTTAGGTTATTTCAACTAGCTGGCTGTCCCCTTCGCATTTCGGTATATTAATTGTGTTACTAAATAATTCTAGAAGTACAATTGCTCAAGGCGAGTAGACACGCCCCCTTCATATATATATATATATATATATATATATATATATATATGAGACTGTCTCAAAAGGTGCTAAGCAATATGGGACACAACTGTGTCCATAGTAACAATCAATACACTATCTACCTATGCATTTGCTCAGGATAAAATGATTTGGTTTTTACAGGGTGTTTCATAATCCCAATAGAATACATATTGATTTGAAGCAAAGGTCCTTGTGTTTTCAGTGTAACCGTTTCTGTGGTGTGTTGTGTCAATCATTACTATGGGGAAGAAAACGAAGAGCTAGCACCTTTTGAGACAGGCTCATATGCATAATGAACGGCTGCATTCTGTAACTTTTATTGTAGTGTATATATAGATAGATATATACTTATATATATACATGTATACATGCATAAGAATATAGTAAGATATATAGGTATATATATAGTTATATATATACATACATGCATAAGAAAATAGATAGCTATACACTTATAAATATACTTATATATATACATGCATAAGAATATAGATATTTATTAATTATATATATATACATATAAATGATATATACATGCATAAGAATATAGATAGATATACACTTATATATATATACTTATATATATACATATATACATGCATAAGAATATAGATAGCCTGTTATGGTAGCGGATTATACTAAGAGAAAAAAACAATATGATGTGGGTCTCATATATATAGATGCAATAGTCTTTTCCTTATGAGTCAAATTCTTACTTCTCGGGACATTTGATGAGGTATGCATATAGAATGGTTTCTTTTCATTTTAACTGATTATGCAACTGTCAATAGGGATGACATTCACTGACAATATAAATCATTTCAATTGATTGTATTCACTATAAAATACACCAGCTATTGACAGTAAACCATTTTCATGGCAGTGTCTGGCAAAGCGGTGTTGAGTACTGGTTGTGGTGACAATACTTATATATATATATATATATATATATATATACGTATATACATACTTTGGTTATTTTCATACTAACCTGTAACTATAGATTGGATAGTATAAGTAACGGTCCAGTTCTTGACATTATTATTAAACTAGGTTTAAATCGCAGCATATATAGTAATATAGTCTATTCATGTTTACGTAGAAAACTTAAAGCTGCATAGTCCGATGAAATGTCAAATTTTCAAAACCAAACCAATTACCTAGATTTGATTTTACATATTTAACTTAGATACTGATGCACATATTAAGCATTTGTTTCTGCGTAGAAGGCAATACTGAGTCATTTTAACAGAACCTGTTATTGCAGAAGTCTATGGTTTCAGAGCTTTGGCAAGCTTGCCAAAATTAATTTTGCATGTTTGCACTCAAAATATCTAAAAAGTTTACCATTTAAAATAAAAGTAACGTTGAACTAATGTAAAGTAGATACTAGTGATCGATTTAATATATTTATCTCAGAAAAAATACAGAAATTCAAAACCATCGGACTATGCAACTTTAAATAAATGCATGACAACAATAATTAGTACCGTTTACCTGTCCTGATATCACCTTAGAATTTGCCAGGATGTAAAACTCCAACAACCAACCAACCAACGACTGTACACCCATTAACGTGAGTGGTCATGGCGGCGATCTACGCAGTCACGTCATACGTGACGTGAGCAGCATCTCCGTGACGTCATCACCCGCGACCTTGTATGTCAGGCAACTCGACGTGAGTTCCCATCAGGCCTCACTCGTCCGAGCCACCGGAAGTGTTGGAGATAATCGGGCGTCCGCTGATTAATTAGGCGCGGAGCAGCTGCGCACCGGCACGGCATTAAAGCTGCATAGTCCGATGAAAACATCAACTTTTTCAAAACCAAAGCAATTATCTACATTTGATTCTACATATCTGATTTAGATACTGCTGGAATTATTAAAGATTTACCGCCACATAGAAAGGCATGCTAAGGCAATTTAATAGAACCTGTCACTAGTGTCAAGCGTGCATTCCTTACACGCGGTATGTGGTATGCGAATGCGAATGCGAATGCGGCAAAAAATCAAAAAGCATCTAAATCAATGGGGGTGATTCCTTACACACGGTATGCGGCATGTGGCATGCGGCATGTGAGTACTGAATCGGTCCATGTAGCGATCGGTGCGGCATGCGAATGCGAATGCTGCTGCGCTTGCCATAGAGAACAGTGGTGAGGAAACCTGACACTGTGTGTGGGTGTGGGTGTGGGTGTGGGTGTGGGTGAAAGGACCCATCCCGTAAGCACGCCGCACGCCGCACGCCGCATGCCGCATGCCGCATACCGCATGTAAGGAATCCTAGCTTTACTGTCGAAGCCAATGGTGTTAGAATTGTCGGCGTGCTTGACTAAATTAATTTGGCATAAGTTGAACTTGAAATATCTCAAAAGTTGGACATTTAAAATAAAAGCCACTTCAAACTAAAGCACGGTAGATAATAACGATAAACAAAATATATTTATCTTAGAAACTCAAAAAGAATAGGACTATGCAACTTTAACTCAAGCAGATTCTCGCAGTTTCTCGAAGAATCTCGAGATTGGAAAGAAGGTAACAAAGGGCGAGTCCTCATCCGAGTTGTTTTTTCCCCTTCTTTTATTAAATTCTTCTTTCGTTTTTTTTTTGCAATCTTCCTGTGAATGAGGCTTATTGAAATTGTCCACCACCAACTCCCCAATCCCCACCGCCCTCTAACGTCAGTGGAATAATAAAGAATGTTGTCGGCAACAGCTCGCTGTGCTGCATGCTCTATGTGAGGAAAAGGTCAGATATGATGGTGAGGGGTGAAGGGGGGGGGGGTGTCCACCAATAACCTGCCATCCGATGTCAAGAACTCATTTTGTGGAGTGTTGCCTACCTGAGTGCAAACCGGAGTCGCCCAGGCCGCTGCATTTTCCAGTGGGTGTGGCGATTGAGCATTTCGGGACGAAAGCTATAGGCCTTCCGTTAAATAATATTCATATAATGTCTTTATATACCACAATACTAATAGGATGATTTCCACTACGAGCCTGATCTCTGGTGTCACTAGCAGGAAATAATAGTGTGTGTAGCAGTTCTCTGTGTTCTCAGTGGAAAGGTTCTAATAGGGGGCATTCCACCATCAGCCTGACCTCTGGTGTCAGTAGCAAGAACTAGTATTGTATGTAGCAGCTCACACCGTATCATGCTCTGCGGGTAAGTTCTAATGGGGGGATTCCACCATCAGCCTGACCTCTGGTGTCAGTAGCAAGAACTAGTATTGTATGTAGCAGCTCACAACGTATCATGCTCTGCAGATAAGTTCTAATGGGGGGATTCCACCATCAGCCTGACCTCTGTTGTCAGTAGCAAGAACTAGTATTGTATGTATCAGCTCACAACGTATCATGTTCTGCGGATAAGTTCTAATGTGGGGATTCCACCATCAGCCTGACCTCTGGTGTCAGTAGCAAGAACTAGTATTGTATGTAGCAGCTCACAACGTATCATGCTCTGCGGATAAGTTCTAATGGGGGGATTCCACCATCAGCCTGACCTCTGTTGTCAGTAGCAAGAACTAGTATTGTATGTATCAGCTTACAACGTATCATGTTCTGCGGATAACTTCTAAAGGGGGGATTCCACCATCAGCCTGACCTCTGGTGTCAGTAGCAAGAACTAGTATTGTATGTATCAGCTCACAACGTATCATGCTCTGCAGAAAGGTTCTAATAGGGGGGGGGGGGGGATTCCAACATCAGCCTGACCTGTGGTGTCAGTAGCAGGAACTAATATTGTGTGTAGCAGCTCACTGTGCAGCATTACGCATGTTGGCGAGTCAACATGGATAATTTACTGGCGGGAACGCATGCACTTCTTTCTTCGCACTATTTTGTCTCTCGCACTACCTGCCCACTTACTACTACCACTTACTTCATTGTCACGCTTGATCCTGTCCATGCAAGTCGCTTCACCCACCCACCCGCCCGATGATAATGGGGAGGGGTTGAGGGCTGCTCGTTCTGAGCTCGTCCGTTTTCCTTTTCTCATATCTTTCTTGACCCTAGACACTATCTTTACACTAAACAAAATTTAACCATTCTAATCTCTAATCACTAATCAATGTATGATACGATTGACACTGATCTCATGATACAACTTAAGAGATCTTATACTCACCACAATACCATGTACAACCGAATTGCTATTCAACTCATGATACGAGACACAATATCGATATGTTCTCCAGCCAAGACCGACCTGCCTGCAGGTTATGCTCTCCATTAAATTGTGTTATATCCATCTACCTCTTGTCTCCATTTGTTCCCGTAAGTAAATTATGAGTGGAACAGTTCCAATGGAGGGGGGGGGGGGCGGGAGGGAGGGAGATTCCATCAGCCTGACCTCTGGTGTTAGTAGCAGAAACTAATATTGTGGGTAGCAGTTCACTGGGGAACATCCTCTGTAGAAATGGTTCTATAGGGTATTTCTACCACCATTCTGATCTCTGATGTTAGCAGCAAGAGGTACTACTACTGTGCATAGCTGCTGAATGTACAGCATATTCTGTGGAAAAGGTCTAAAATGGACATTTCAACCACCAAGATGTTATCCGCTATGAATGACAAGAAGTCACAATTGTTGTTAGCAGCTAATTCTACAGCATGTCCTGATATGACCTTAGATGTTGCTAGGACGTAAAACAGCAACAAACAAACAAGCATGCTCTGTGGGAAATAACGTCTTGTACATGATTTCCACCACCAACTTACCCTCTGGTGGCAATAACAAGAACTAATGCTGTGAATAGCAGATCACCGTGCAGCATGCCCTGTGCAAAAGGTCATATAGATACACGCTATTTCCACCACCAACATGCGGGCGAATATCAGTGACCAAGAACTAATCACTCAGTATTAACAGCGCACTACACAGGTCCTGTGGGAAAAGGTCTATACTATTCCACTGGCGCCTACTGATTTTGGCCAGCAGCAATGCACGGTGGATTATTGCTGGATAATATTATGCCGCCAGCTGCTATCTATTGGCATCGACAGTAGTTTGCTGACATCTCGCTAGGTTGGGGGGCGGCGCTGCGGGCGCTTTTAGTTTGTCACTGACGTAGGCAGGTCTCCGTTGACATACGCCCTCCCGCTTGCACAGGCTGACCTTCGCCGGGGAGCGATTTCTGTCGAGTCAATTAAAGTTACATAGTCCGATGGTTTTGAGTTTCTCTCATTTTCTGAGATAAGCATATTAGGTTGATCATTATAATCTACCTCAGTTTAGTTTGAAGTAACTTTTATTTTAAATGGCAAACTTTTGAGATATTTGAAGTGCAAACGTGCTAAATTAATTTTGGCAAGCTTGCCAAAAATCTAACACCATAGGCTTCTGCAGTAACAGCGTCTATTCAATTGCCTCAACATTCCCTTATAGGTGATGACAAATGTTTAATAAGTGCACTAGTATCTAAGTTAGATATGTAGAATCAAATCTAGATAATTGTTTTTGTTTCGAAAATTTGATGTTGTCATCGGACCATGCAGCTTTAACTTCGGGTTGCACTGGTCACCAGCGACCCCTGGCGGGGAGGCCGGGAAATAGCGCTGGGGCATCCGAGGCTTCATGCCCTGCTTCACGGAGCGTCGTTCTGGAAAGCCGAAACTTTAAAGGCATTTCAAAGATGGCGTTGGCAATTACGGTGTCATGGGTGGGCTTTTCATTCTTTTGTTGTTAATGGTTGCAGGATATTGATCGCCTCGGCCTGGCGCTGAGGTGGTTGGGATTTGGGAAGCCACCTACCGACGGCTGCTGGAATTAATCAATCCAGCTAGTGCACATGCGCAGCTGAAGAAACAATGCTAGTCATTGCGCATGTGTTACTTTGATAGGGGGTGGGGGGAGGGGGGGGGTGTTCTGTGGCCGGCTGGGGGATCCTGGTATCTTACATGAAGCTAGGATAATGTAGTTTCATAGTGATTAGCAAGCTGGCTTTGTACACACGGGAAACACACCTTTGTTTGTTTGTTTACCGACCCCCCCCCCCCGCAGAAAGGGTAACAATCTGATATTGGGGGTTAAACACATTAAAGGCATGATCTATCATCGATATGGAACTCAGGGAAGCTTTGAAGGATTTGAAATGGGACACACACTTCGGCTTCAACCCATTTGGAATCACTTTCCCAAGCACTCTCCCTCAACCTATGTAGGTTTAGATATGTCAAATTATGTCTTTTTTTTATTAGTATTGTTAATTGACGCTGTATTTATACTGTCCATAACATATAAGCCTGCGTACCCAGGCTTGTTTTCAATGCTGGCCAGTTGTAGTGTTGGTGTTATCTTACCGGACAGTAGCTGCTGATAAGGTATTTGATTGCCTGCATTTCAGTAGCGGATAGATAATTGGTTGGTATGGTTAGTAGCCTATGTTAGTTTGTTTGGATGTATGTGGCATATATGTATTATTTTATTTTGTTCTACTCTTATTGCTAGACTAGCCTACTCCTATTTACATATCATAGGCTTGTATGTAGCTGTGTGGTGTGTTATCTGGCTACTTTTGGCATGGTTACCTTCCATTGGGCGTCCCGCTGGTCTTTTGACTATTATAAATGCACTCTATATGTGATAGTTTAAGAACTGCAACAGAACTTCCAGGTAATCCGAAAATACAAACCACTAAATTAATTCCCACGCATTAATCAACTTGCTGTCATTGACTAATAAGAAAAGTCAAAGGGGCCTTTAGACATCATCTAGTATTGTTTACGAAATATTTGATTTTATTAGTGTAAATATATTATGTTTAGATGGTAAAATAAAATACAGTGAGGATAGGTTGGGAGACCATGCACGCGTAAGCAGACAGGTCGCGACCCCAAGTGGATCTGAGGTTAACTAGGCTGGAACAATACATGACTCAGTCAAGGCTCTTACAGCCGATGCCTGAGAGAGGAGTAAGGGCTGAGGAGCAGATAGAAGCTTCCAGTCTTATTATATTTGCATACTGGTTTATAAAGCATATAAGTATGTCTGAGAATATAGTTGTATGTGTGCAATATCACAGAATAAATTCCCCTGGACAGAATTCAACAACTATTTAATTATCTTATATAGTTCCAGAAATGGCGCCTAAACCTGATGACTCAAGGGAGGGCAGTCTTTTTTTTTCTTTTTCTTTTGTTTGATGCTGTGTTATATTATCCATAACATGTAAGCTCGAGTGCTCGGGCTTGTTTTCAATGCTGGCCAATTGTAGTAGTGCTTTAATCTTATCACACAGTAAGAGGTGATAAGATGTTTTTGTTTCTCACACAGTAGCAGGTACATGGTGATTATTTAGTATATGTAGATGTTTGAGCAGTTAATTAGCGGAAGTTAGTTATTCAACTTCACATCTTCATCACTTACATTGACTCATAAAATGTAGCCAAAATCGGGCGCAAGCGACAGAGTAGACAGGCTGGAGTTAGAATCGGTGGCGGCGGTGGCCCCACTGGTCATGTGGGGTGGGTATGCTCCATACCAAAGGGGTGTACAACGATAGTAATAGACAATACCAATAATAATAATCCCCCTTCCATGCTTATATACTCGTATAATGATTATATATCAGATACATGTGATGCACAACATATTATGCGACTACAAAGATACAACACAGAATTATTATCATATTGTAATACTCCGTAAGATGCACCAACACTATACCGGTGGCGCCACCTTCGGCCCACCTCGTCTCCACCGGATGTTGTTCAGTGTCAGTCGCACTGGAGGATTGTTTCTTTTTTAAGAAATCCTCCAGTGTGTGTGTCGTGAGGGACTTCCACCCACCAATTACCCCGACAGTGGGGGGGGGGGGCACTCCCCCAATGCGTCACGAAGGAATAGATATATAAAGTATAATGTTCCTCTTGCATGTATACTCGTACAATGCGTTATACATCACATACTAATTATATAATGTTCTCTACACGGGTGGTGTCAGAGTGCTTTCCCGCCCTCTGGTGTACGGGTTGCAACGATATCAGTAGGTCCTAATCACTGATAAATCAGCCAATTTGCCCACATGTCGGGAGTTGTGTTGTGCCAAATGTAACGTGACAATCCATCTCCGCCGCATGTTCTACAAAGAAATCACACACAGGGTTAGAATAAATACCGCAAAGAATTACAAGAACTAAGGCCCCTCGCGTCTATATTCATCGCATTTGTTATGCAAAGATATTGGCTTCAATGAATGAAAGTATCATCTTGTAGTTGAATAGTTTAGCTCTGACTCACGGTTCATGGGATTGAATTGTAGAAAAGTATGATCTTGTACTTTTGTAGTTGGATATCTTAGCTCCAACTGACAGGTTAAAGGTTTGAATTATCAAAAGTATCATTTTGCATAGTTTAGCTCCAACCTTCAGTTCACACGTTTGAATGATTTTGTAGTTGCATAGTTTCCAGGTTTGAATTACTGAAAAGCATTATCTTAGAGTTGCACAGTTTATCTCAGAATCACAGTTCACAGGTTAGAAGAATGGTGGACATTTGCCTCTTTGCGATGTAGATAAATAGATAATGTGGGTATTTTCGTGACATTCTGTCTTTTGCTGAGACGGAATGACTGAATGAGTTGAGCATCCGTCTCCCATTTTGGTAGATCGCGGGATTCCAACGAGCAAGTCAAATCAATTTTACTTGAAAATTGATATTTGTTGCTTCCTAGCCAGGCGCTCGGCATTATTAGGATAGGGCGAGAACTGGTTGGTTCAGTGTGGCTGAGTGGGATATCAGGTCATAGTGCTGGTGGCCTGGTCTCCCAGTGGCATGGCACTATAAAGTCACCATGAGTGCGCACTGTCACAAGTGGGTACCCATCCTGATATGACTTTCGATATTGCCAGAATGCATAACTCCAACAATCAACCAACCAACTTCACGATAAAATCAAATCGGACAAAATGTGGGTCTTTTCGCGACATACTTTGGTTCGCTGTGGGCGTCCTTCACGACGCGTTGTGCGCCTGCGCATCGGGCACAAAGGTAATGCACTTCCGGTGAACTCGGACGCAGGATGTCAATTTGCGCAGATGTAGGGGATCAAATAGAGGGACCGGGGATGGGGAGCTGGTCGGTGATGCGGCTCTACCAAACTGAGTGCAATGATGGGGATGGGTATTTATGTTGGCAGCGGAACACTGTTTCCTCCATTGGAGCGTTGATTCTGATCTACAGATAGCGTGCATTGAGATGGATGTGTGTGTGCGCGTCGGTGAGCAAGTGTGAACATGAGCCGCCTAATGCACTGTGGCATGGCGAAGATATACTAATATATGGGTATATATGTAGATATATATATATATAAGTGCATATGTATATAAAGAAAGTGTGTACACATATTTAGGTATATGAGGCTGTCTCCAAAGGTGCTAAGTAATTTGGGACAAAACTTTGTCCATTGTAACGATCAACATACCATCTGCTTATGCATTTGCTCAAGATAAACTGATTTATGGTGTTTCATAATCCCAATAGAATACATATTGATTTGAAGCAAATGTCCTTGCATTTTCAGTGTAGCTGTTTCTGTGCTATTTTGTGTCAATCGTTACATGGACAAAAAAAAGAAGAGTTATCACCTTTTGAGACAGGCTCATATATTTATAAATACATATATGTGTATATATATATTTATATATGAATAAATATATATATACATATATGCATATAAATACATATATACATATATATGCATATATGTATTAGGTATATATACATGAATATGTATATATATATGTATTAGTTATGTGTATATACGTATGTACACGTACATATATCTGTGCATGTGTGTATGTACGTATATATGTGTATAATGTATATATGCAGAATGTACATATATGAATATATATATGTATATATACTGTATAAGCCACTATACAAACATAAGGCCGGAAGCCTATCCGAGAAACACATATCTGGATAACGATGTCTTGCCTATCTTTTTTTTCTAACATAAGTAAAAGCCACGTTCCATACGGAGGGTTACTTTTGTCTTTGGCACAGATAACTAAGGGTTTAGAATTTAAAAAAAGAAAGAAAATGTCAATGAGTAAACCATTTATTGGAGTAAATAATAAAAGGTGTAAAATATGACTATCGTCATCAATTTGAGATCACAGTAAAGCAGTAGGGTCTGTTTTTGCGAACACATAGACAAAGAAACACACAAACAAACAAACACACCCACATATTCGCTTTCATTTATATAGATAACACACGCTCTCACACATATATTTACGCTCATTCAGTGTTATATTATGTCTCACTAGAATTACTTTGTTAACATGCATATTCCATCTAAGTGGCAGGCTGTTCATGTCCAGGTAGCATCGAGTGCAACAATCCACTTACTTGCATAATTGGCCAGGATTATTAAGTGTTGACCAGCAGGCTGCGCCATTGTTCATGTTTCCTTACAGAAAATTGAACCTGTTGAAATAATGACAACACTGTGGCTGATTTCAATCTATTCAGACATTGGATTATCCAAGCAGGTTAACACTTTGCAATGGCCATGTAAGATGCTTCCAACAAAAATGTAAATATTCTCTCATTGATATCAATTCAAAGATGGCAGCCACAATTTGTTTTTATAGTAAATGAATTTTATTCATATATATCTTTTGTCAGTTCCGTAGCACTGGTATTTTGACCATAAGTGTTACAGGTATATAGCTATTTACACACATGTTTTACATGGTTTATATAGTAAATTGAAATGTGAAGTAAATTCTTAAATTAAAGTATAAACAATGTGCACGGTGTTCCCCATGTCATCGCATCTGCCAATTTGGATTTCCTCCACTGTGTACAATGTACAGCATCATCAAAGACCAGTTGCTCTCATATCATGTCTACGTGGTGGCGGAGGTTAAAGATCCCTTCAGTCAGTTGAAGTGTAGGGTTGGGCTTTCTATAGACCAACTGTCTAATGGTGAAAACAAAAGTCTATTCAGACTTATCCATGATAGGCAGTTTACATCTTCAAGAATATAAGCCGAGTTCCTCTGTGAATATGGCACAATGAATGACACAATTTCTGTTTTATACATTGCAGCCCGGAAGTAAAGCCTACACGATCCCCCGATGACAAAAGAATGTTACCATAGGAACAACTCTGTTTGAATGTGGTCACATTCAGCGCCGGCTAAAACGACATGTCCCAACAGTTTGGTATAAAGAGAGAACACCTACAAACCAACAAACCATCACCCAGTGTATGTGTGATGCATCACACATCAACATAGCTGTCACTTTCTGTAGCGTCCACCAAGTGTATCATTGTGATAACTTGTATTTGTCTACACTGGTCAGTTTTATCTATTTTTGTAACACACAGTATCCCAGGGGTTTGGATATAGAGGAGGAGCAGTAGTAAGGAGAGAGATACGAAACTCACATAGTTATGCATAATTATGTTCAAACTTATATATATATATATATGTATACGAAACAATATAATGGAAGTTGAAACAAAACCAACTAAAGCAACTAAAGTAGCGGTTATAAATTAGATGATACTAACAAGACTACTGGTATCCGAATACAATATGTCAATCGATGGAAACCACAAATAAAGCCGTGATATAAGCAAGTGTATTTGAATTTTTGGTGTCTGCCCCATCTCTCTATCAACACTAGAGGTATAATAGCTAGTCTGGTGTACAAATTCAGCTTCTACTAGTGAGTCTAGTTTGCATAGACCATAATACCCAGGAGGAGCAACAACTCCACCAGTAGAACAAGAAAATCCAAAGGCACTTCAACCGCTGATATTTCCATTGTATTTTCTTATCAGAACAACTCCCAAGATAAATTAATAATCAGAAGGGGCGAACAAAGAAAATGGAGGGGGGCAACGTTGTCCTTATAGTATTGCTATTATGAAATGCGGTATAGTGATTCTAGATTTATATTTGTAAATAATACTAATACTATTAATTATATTAATAATAACAATAATACTAATGTTTAATAGACACAGAAAACGCGGGGTGCCTCAGTGTTTCATTACACTTTGCGCCACACATCACTACATTGTACATAGTTTGGGGCATCCTCTCCCTGACCAATGTGCGCATGTGCCTGCGCCTGCGCACTGACGCCCAGAACGCGCTTACCAACATAGGTGTCAGCGCTTCCACCTAAAGTCTGCGGTAGAAACTATGCGTCAAAGGGGTGTTGCTAAGCTTTCTCGGCCAATGCGGCGGGTGTATCCTATTCTATCTAGGTCGTCCCAAGCCTTTTTAAGTATAGTAACCTTTAACCTAACGCTCCCCCAAGTCACTTCAAGCTAATTCATTTGCTATATTAATTTTGTTTAAATAATTATCATTATTATAATTCTTCCCTTAGACCACTGACGTTGGAACCATTCGCTAGTAATATTATATTGTGTGTGAATCAGTACGGTGTTGGTTATTATTAAATAATCCTTTAAACAAATATAATAATAGTAATAATGATGATGATGATGATAACAGAAAATGATGATGTTGTTTGTTTTTCCTTCTTCGAATCAAATCGAGTAAGCGCCTATTGTGCATTGTGAGTCCTTCCTGGTGAACCGGATGTCGCTTTCTGTAAGTAAGGCGTGTAGACGTGAGTAAGTAGAAGCAGCTCCTTAACAGATAATGAGCGCATCCGAGAGCTTCCGTATCCACAGCAGCGATAGCAGAGGCAACCACGTCTCTCACTGCACACCGGAAACCAGGTGCATGCGCAGTCAAACGCCCGCGCGGCTGGCTTCCAGGCGTTCTTATCGCATGCGCGGAGAGAAAATGCGAAACTAAAACTCGGTGCGCGGCTATAAAGGCTTACAAAACGAGAAGCTTGTGTGTAGCGCCAAGTAGCATAAAGACCAAATAAAAAGAAGAAAGTCCCATCTCCCACCCACTCACCCTCCTCCCTGCATGTCTGTAAGGAACATGATATAGGATGATGACGAGGCAGTTTTTAAAGTGTTGCGATAATCGGCTGTCTGATTGGTTGGTAATTAATATAATATAGAACAAGAACAACACACATTGCACATGGCCTTGGCTTGCCAAAGGTCAAACAAACTGCCATCGGGTCTATCTTAATAACCATCTTGTGACGTAGGTTTCCGGTTCCACTTTCGGTCGTTCCCATCACGCACCACGCTTCCTGTGACCTCTGCCCCGGACAGGTCAAGGTCGTGGCCTTCACACTGGCGTTCTTTGCTCTGCTGTATATTCGTGTCGTTGGCAACGCAATAAAAAAAATAAGCTGCACACAAAATTGGAATGCTGGTTTTCATTTTGTTCACAATTGAAGAAGCTGAATTGAACATGGAATATTTTGATAGTTCTTTGACAGTGGAGAAGAAAAGAGGTGTTATTTATTTTTATTGCGGTTCTCTTGGGAAGTGAAACTAATAATAACTAACATGACAATAAAGGAATATTAATGATATATAATAAACCTTCTAGATAATGCCGTTTTCAAAAAAGGAATTAACTTAACAAATTTGTTCTTGTTTAATTTAATATAATTGACCGATATCGTTAACTCACCTATTTCCTATGTTTCAGACACATGGCTTAATACAAACCCATTGCATTGTCATATCATAATAGTGTAAATGTAATAGAAATTCCTCACTAATAAGAGCCATTCCAATGTGTTCTGAAGTCAGACCTTGATAGGACATATTTACAAATTGGTTAAAATAGTTGAAGAATAGAGAAAGTATGTCGCAAAGGAAGCAGCGGCCTCGCTACGTAGCATAAGGGATGGCGGACCCGCCATCTGTTAGCAGCGTAACTTGACTTACTCAGTAAGCACAGAGTCCATTGGCAGTAACTGCCACATACACCCTATGAGTTTCCACCAGCTCTACAGATTCCCACCATCCCTTTCCTACCAGCTCTACAGATTGCCGCCATCCCTTTCCTACCAGCTCTACAGATTTCCGCCATACCTTTCCTATCAGCTCTACAGATTTCCGCCATACCTTTCCTATCAGCTCTACAGATTCCCACCATCCCTTTCCTACCAGCTCTACAGATTTCCGCCATACCTTTCCTATCAGCTCTACAGATTCCCACCATCCCTTTCCTACCAGCTCTACTGATTCCAGCACGCCCTTTCCTAGCAGCTCTAGTGATTCCCCCCCATCCCTTTTCTGCCAGCTATACTTATTCCCGCAATCCCTTTCCTACCAGCTCTACTGATTTCCGCAATCCCTTTCCTACCAGCTCTACTGATTCCCGCCATCCCTTTTCTACCAGATCTACAGATTCCCACCATCCCTTTCCTACCAGCTCTCCTGATTCCCGGCATCCCTTTCCTACCAGCGCTACAGATTCCCAACATCCCTTTCCGACCAGCTCTCCCAATTCCCACCATCCCTTTCCTACCAGCTCTAGTTATACCTGCAATCCCTTTCCTACCAGCTTTACTGATTCCCGCAATCCCTTTCCTACCAGCTCTACTGATTTCCGCAATCCCTTTCCTACCAGCTCTCCTGATTCCCGACATCCCTTTCCTACCAGCGCCACAGATTCCCAACATCCCTTTCCTACCAGCTCTACAGATTCCCACCATCCCTTTCCTACCAGCTCTACCAATTCCCACTATCCCTTTCCTACCAGCTCTAGTTATACCTGCAATCCCTTTCCTACCAGCTTTGCTGATTCCCACCATCCCTTTCCTACCACCTCTACTTATACCCGCAATCCCTTTTCTACCAGTTCTACTTATTCCCGCAATCCCTTTCCTACCAGCTCTACTGATTTCTGCAATCCCTTTCCTACCAGCTCTCCTGATTCCCGACATCCCTTTCCTACCAGCGCTACAGATTCCCAACATCCCTTTCCTACCAGCTCTACAGATTCCCACCATCCCTTTCCTACCAGCTCTAGTTATACCTGCAATCCCTTTCCTACCAGCTTTACTGATTCCCACCATCCCTTTCCTACCACCTCTACTTATACCCGCAATCCCTTTTCTACCAGCTCTACTTATTCCCGCAATCCCTTTTCTACCAGCTCTACTTATTCCCGCCATCCCTTTCCAACCAGCTCTACTGATTCCCGCTATCCCTTTTCTACCAGCTCTACATATTCCCACCATCTCTTTCCTACCAGCTCTCCTGATTCCAGACATCCCTTTCTCACCAGCTCTACCAATTCCCGCAATCCCTTTCCTACCAGCTCTACCAATTCCCACCATCCCTTTCCTACCAGCTCTAAAGATTCCCACCATCCCTTTCCTACCAGCTCTACAGATTCCCACAATCCCTTTCCTACCAGCTGTATTGATTCCTTCAATCCATTTCCTACCAGCTCTACTTATTCCCGCAATCCATTTTCTACCAGCTCTACTTATTCCCGCCATCCCTTTCCTACCAGCTCTACCGATTCCCACCATCCCTTTCCTACCAGTTCTACAGATTCCCACTATCCCTTTCCTACCAGCTCTACCGATTCCCACAATCCCTTTCCTACCAGCTGTATTGATTCCTTCAATCCATTTCCTACCAGCTCTACCGATTCCACCCATGCCTTTCCTAAATACTGGGGAGACAATTGGGAAGAATATTATATTTAGACTCACATACTGGGAAGATGGTTACATCCACAAGGCTAGTATTGAGAGTGTGGAGTGCCACATTAATTTAGTAAGCGCAATTCAAATGTTAGCTTAAAGTTGCATATTCCGATGGTTTTGAATTTCGGCCATTCTTCTGAAATAAATATACTGAATTGATTGCTAGAACCTACATTAATTTAGCTTTCTGTAACTTTGGTTTTCAATGGCTTAACTTTGAATATATTTGAAACACAAACATGCAAACTTAATTTTGACAACAATCAAACTAATATATTTCCATTAAAACTATGACAGAAACTCAGCCGAGTATGAAACTTTAATGTGTTTGAGTTGGATGTCTGGTCTTAGTGTTAGTAACGGTGTATGCCAGTGGGGCAGCACTATAAAGCTGCCATGAGTGGGCACTGAGTGGGCACTGTGATAAGTCGGTACCCGTCTTGATTTTTACCTCAGATGTTCTTAGGATGTAAACCGGCATTCATGACTCAGTCAATCGATCAATGGTGGTGTATTGCTGCACTTGTTTACTGGCAGATAACGATGACGTCATACCGAGTCCATACCGAAATTAATCACCCCTTATGAGGTAGCTCAAAAGCAATCCTAAGGCGAAATTATCACGATTATCTGGGGGATCAACTGATCAAAGTAATTCTTAATACCCCCATCACACCAAACTAGTTCTCACTACGTTCTTGAAAATGTTGCTGAACGGGCACAGACTGTGTGCGAACGGAATGGACCTAGTAGCAACTTTTTAGAGTCTGTTTACAAACAGAATGGACAGGCTAGAACAGAATCTTGCTCCAGAACTTTGAGCATGCCCAAATGTGTCTTGCAGCCACGTTTTATTTATATATTCCCGTCAGTATTGCAGAAACATTTGTTTTGATGTTATATGGTTTAATCAACCCTAATTTTCAGCCGCGGGTCTGAGAGGTCATAATAATGTTAACTTTAAGCTGTATAATCTGCTGAAAGCATGAACTTGTCTATCTATACCAAACCGCTTTCCCTAGAGCCGATCATACATATACAACTTAGAATTAGATACTGGTGTGCTTGTCGTTTTCTAAACATTTGTTTTTGCATACAAGAAAATAAATACTGAGTCAATCTAAAGTTGCATAGTCTGATGGTTTTGGATTTCTGTATTTTTTTCTGAGATAAATATATTAGATCGATCACTAGTATCTACTTTACATTAGTTCAAAGTTACTTTTATTTTAACTGGTAAACCTTTGAGATATTTTGAGTGCAAACATGGAAAATTAGTTTTGGCAAGCTTGCCAAAATTCTGACACCATAGACTTCTGCAGTAACAGGTTCTGTTAAATTGACTCAGTATTGCCTTCTACACAGAAACAAATGCGTAATAAGTGCATTCGTATCTAAGTTAGATATACAGAATCAAATCTAAATAATTATGTTGGTTTTGAAAATTTGATGCTTCATCAGACTATGCAGCTTTAATAGAACATGTCAGTGTTGTAGCCTACGGAGTCCAACATGTCGGCATGCACATCGAATATAGCGTTCCATCGTTTCACTTCAAATATCTTCAAAATTAGATATTTATATAATGAAATGCAATAATGGAAGTTTCTGCAAAGTAAAATAAGTAGATAATACCATTCAAAATTACATTTTATATATATAAAATAAATATGGGAGAAATTGAAAACCGTCAGGTTATGCAAATTTAACCTTGACCTCTATGACCTCTAAAAGCTTTCATGGGTCAGTAATTCCAAAGCGAGTGCACCTTACACCCACCTCCACCACCCCCACGCCCACACCCACGCCCACGCCCACGCCCACGCCCATACACAACTCCTATGCAACAACGGAGGAAGTATTTCTATATTGGGCTTTAAATAGAACTCGAGCAAATTAGCTGACGTGGCGATTTTTCCCGAAATTTTTTTTTTTACTGCTCATATATTGATTGCAATAACGACATGCCACCTGTGCCAAGTGAGGTGGAATAGAAGTACAATTGCCAAGGGGACAACGGAATCCATTATGTATCGATTTTTGAAGCAGATTTTATTGCGTTTTCAAACCACTTCCGACTGTCACCTGCGCAGTCATTGCCATTGTATTTGACACTGCTGTCACTATCAGTGTATCACTGATGTCACTTTCGATATCACTGTCGTTGATGTCACTGTCACTGTCACTGATGTCACTGATGTTGCTGTCACAAGTATCGTCACTGCTGTCACTGTCAATGTCGCTGCTGTCAAGACCACTGTCACCCTCCTTGATGTCACGGTCACTATCATTGCTGTCATTGTCATCGCTACTGCTGGTATAGTCAATGTTGCTGATGTCACTGTCACTGCCACCGTCAGTAATGCCACTGTCGCGTCCATTGTTCTCACTGCCAGTGCAATTGCTGTCATGGTCACTGTCGCTGCTGTCATTGCTACTGTCACCATTGCTCAACCACTGTCACCATCATTGCTGTTACTATCATCATCACTACTGCTACTGTCACTGTCACCGTCACTGCTGTCACTGTCATGGTCCTTCCTGTCACTATCATCGTGGCTGCTGTCACTATCAATGGCGCTGCTATCACTGTCAATGCCACTGTCGTAGTTGCTACTGCTGGTACTGGGAGAGAAGCAAAGGGTTGAGAAGAAGAGGAGAAAACGGTGAAAATGAAGCGGGCTTCATGCGGTCCTTAGGAGGTTTCAGTAGGAAGCATGTTTGATGGAAAGTAGGCCCTGTGGAGACAGCGGTCAAGATTTGATATGTTACTTATCCACTGCTGACGTGGCAGGCAATAAGCATTTATTAGGAGGTCTACGGCAGTGTATCTATGAACTGTTCCCTTGTTCCTTGTTCGGTTGTGACCTTGTGATGCGCCATACAGACAATCAACCTGTGTTTTGCTAGTGGCCGTTCCCATAGGCTGGATCCAGGGACCACATGGCCTTATGCACAGCACATGTGACATACTGACCGGGAACATAGACAATGAACATGTTCAGTGTCTGTCTGGCACGCCACAAGGTCACAGGTAAACCCGGAAGAAGCCATGCAGTCTATGGATACACAGACTTAATCTTCCAGCTGGTCACTCATCCAAATCATTTAGACTCTGTGCTAAAGAATTCATGATTGTCACTCCAGGGATGTGATTGGGTGCAGACACAAAATTGTTTAGGTTATCGTGGGTACACACAGCATGCCACTGAGTAACAAGAGGGATGCAAATAGTGTATTTCAGAGGTATTTCGGCAGCCAGAAAAAAAAGTGGGAAAAAAAAACAACTTAATTACGGTTTCGGCGGCCAGAAAAAAACACGGAATTCCGGTTAAAACCAGAGAAATCACATGCCTGAAAAGGGGTGCAATTCAGTGCAGTGAGTGTTTTCGAGGGAAATATCGCCAAGGTCGAGATGACATCAGAACTATCACCAGCCACCGACCCCAAAATTCCGCGTGCGACGAGGCCCGTCACCGCACACAGGCGAGGGACCGAGGCGCCGCTTTCTTTTTAAATTTGCATTGTCCGATAGGTTTGAGTTTCTGTAATTTCTTCTGAGAAAAGAAAAACAAGAAAAACAAGCAAGGGTGAGTGGGTGGAAAAAGTGACTGCAGCAGGGAGAGATAGGAGGCGGAGTGGCTGGAGGGGAGGTCGGGGGGGGGGGGGCATTAAGGGAGGGATGACGTAAGGGGAGTGAGAGGTGGGGGGGGGAGTCCTCCTCCGCCGCCAATCTAATGGCTCAGTCACACCTTACCGGATTGGGGTACCGGATAGAAAACGGACACTGTCCGGTGAAATACGTCAATGTATGGTTTATATATGGTACGCGTCCGGCGTGTCCGTTCTCTGTCTGGTGGTGTTTAGTGTGTACGGTGGCAAGTCTTGAACATGCACAAAACTTGTACTGGACACCGCCGGATTGACGTGAACGGTTTGTGTCCGGTTTAAGTCCGCTTAGTCCGTTTTGTCCGGTTCATGTCCGTTACCCATCCATTACATCTCTGGTTTGCTTCCTGCATAGTCCGTTGACAGTGTTGCGGGATATGTTTTCAGCACGCCGGTAAACAGTATGGTACGTGTCCTGTTTATGTTTGGTCTGTCTGTTTGACATTTGGTTGTCATCCGGTTATTGTCCAGTTATCGTCCGGTGGCTATTCATTAATGTACTTCCTTGTCCGTTTAGCATCCGTTTCGTCTGGCGGCCTTTGACCCGATAGCGCAACATTATGACACATTTCGGTACATTTCGGTACATTTTGATACCGAACACCACCAGACTAGAAAATTCTTTCTCCGGTTTATGTCCGTTGCTCAATCCGGTAAGGTGTGACAGGCACTAAACACAATGCAGTCCATCTGACAGCCTCTGTTGTCCATGTCCCCTTTGTATCCACTTTCATTACTTATTGTTCCAGTTTAAAATCAAACCTAGGTAGCGAGTTCACACAGTTAGCCTAGGATATTACTCAGCATAGATAAATATATCACAACTAACCCTTATGTTATTGCTTAATCAAAGCCTGCTATATTTTACGCGACAATTTCTTTAACTCCAGTATTCGGGGATCAAAAACAAATTTTAAAACCAAACACATTTTTGTGACATTCCTATACTTAGACTGCGGAATCTGATGAAATGATAACATTTTCCAAATTAAAATATGTACATAGATTGGATCCTGCATATCGAATACAGATATTCAGTAAACATTGATATTGCACGTTGATGCTCAAGGGTTCTGCTGCTGTGTAAAACATGAAAACATAAAAAATATAAATAAAAACGGGTAAAGAAAGCGTCTTTCTAGCATTTCGATGTGCACACTGAAATACCTCTGCATGCATTTCTTAATTTAACCGACCCCAAATTGCCGATATCCACGTTTTGTACTGGGAGTCGTTAAATAAACAAACTTACAAACAAACTCTTAATTCAACCAGTTAAATTACAAGTTTATTTAAGCCAATCTAAAGTAGATGATAACGACCAACCTAATATATTTAAATAATATGCCAGAAAGTCAAAGCATCGCATTATCTAAATTTATTCCATAGACTATTGGGTCTGACCATTCAAATATATAGTTACAGCACGGAATTCGGCATGTAAATAACTTTAGAGCAGAAAGTTGGAAAGTGGAACCTGATACTTGGCGTTCGAGTAAATGGTTGCTTAGTGCATGCTGGGATACATCTAACTTTTATGTCGAGAATTGTTGACACACTCGTCTTACAGGTTATATATAAATATAAAGTGTTTGCTACAGTACAAATGAGGAGATAAGACAAGGAAGTGTTTGTAACCCCCGAGTTGCTATCGAGTTGGGGGCGTACAACCTGCTTTGGAACCCTTGCTTCTCTCTCACGAGCTCCGCTATCCCTGCAATATGAAGGGGGGGGCCTTACTGAACAGGTCTCGACAGCACAAACTACTGGCGGGGTCTGCCTATGATATGCGGCCCGCACTGGCTGGGTCGTCCAGCCTGCTCATCGCGTCGCAGATTATGTTCTCCTTGCTACCAATAAAAACAGAGGAAAATTCACAATATTACTCAGAGGCTACCCAGAACAGGCGTCTGAGGTAGAACATGATTTTAGGGCTCCTGGATCATCCGTAGTTGAGGGCGGCCTTGACCGTCATGCTGTCAGTGACCATCACAACTGCGCAGTCCCTCCAGGAGCTGCCCCATTTGAGTGCTGCGGCATAGGCCGCCCACATCTCCCTCACATTAATGTGGGCTGTGGAGCTAAGCTCATCAGGACTGACATTATGGTGGCCGAGACTCGCTCTCAGGTCCCTATTTTCAGTTTGGCCGAAGGCCCCCGCAATCCAGTCCCCCGATGAAAGGCCCAATAGCCAAAATCAGAGGTGTCACTATACGTTGAGAGATGTGCAGCAAAGGAGCCAAGTATTTTAGCTTTACCATTAAATCGAGCAGCAAAACCGCTCCACAACTCAACGTCATCATGAAAGCCCCTGAAGAGTTGAACCTTGAAATGTGGCTCTCGTATGCTACTGATAACATCATAGATGCGTCGACAGAAGGTCCTACCATATTTACCACCTTGCCGCAATGAGCCAACAAGCCACCGAGTCTCTCGAGCTCCCTCCGAGTTACTTTGCGTCGGCCCTTCAATTCCCCCACGATCACGTTTAGTCTACTAAGCTTGTCTTCTGGGAGCCTCATATCTAATTCGATCGAGTCAATAATGATCCCCAAGAAGCAGACAGCAGTGCTTGGAGAGCTCAATTTTCCAAAATGCACGAAGAAGCCGAGTCGTCTGAGAATCGCAATTATCACCCTTTGATCCCTACAGCCCTGTGCGAGGCTCGGACTCACTATGCAAAAATTGTCTAAATAGTTAATGACTCTGGTAAACCCGTCCCTCACCGCGCATCTCACGACAAAGTCTGAGATCTTGCTGAAGACATAAGGGCTGGAAGAGAGTCCCATACATAGCCTGTTGTCTTTCATGTAGGTGCACTGCTCATCCTTGTCAGCATTAAATAACCAATGTAGGCCCTGCCTGTCTCGATCCCGGGGGTGGATGCAGACTGCATGCTAGGCATCTTTTATGACCACTGTGGCCATGTAGTCCCACCTCTCCATAACCTGTCGCACAGGTGAGGTACAGTAACGTGGGCATAGTGACAACCGTTCAGAAATAATATAATACCGAATAATATCACAATAATAATGAAGTAGTTCCATTCCGCGACTTTATACTCATATTATACATTATACATCACATGTATTTTTTATGTGTTATACATGGCTTATGTGTTATGTATAACACATAAGCCATGTATAACACATGGCTTATGTGTTATACATGGCTTATGTATAACACATAAGCCATGTGTTATACAAATACATTATACATCACATGTATTTGTTTTTATAATGTACCAATTATACATGTGATGTATAATTGGTACATTATACATCACATGTATAATGTACCAATTATACATGTGATGTATAATTGGTACATTATACATCACATGTACCAATTAGTTCAAGGTCATGTGTTATACATCACATGACCTTGAACTAATGTACTAATTGGTACATTAGTTCAAGGGACTAATGTACCAATTAGTCCCTTGAACTAATTGGTACATTAGTTCAAGGGACTAATGTACCAATACATTGGTACAAGGGACTAATGTACCAATGTATTGGTACATTAGTCCCTTGAACTAATGTACCAACATGTAATGTTGGTACATTAGTTCAAGTATATGAATATACAAGCGGGGTGCTGTCATTCTCTATCATTAAATAGTTATTATTTATTTATTTATTTATTATTTATGAGCCGTGTGTATCTAGCTATGCGGTAGCTGCGGGCCTGATACTATGTTTGCATCGGTGGTGCCACCACCCGGTCACTTCCGGGCGTTTCGAACGCGCCGGCCAACGCCATTTGCCAAGAATGTGTGTTTGCAATGGTTGCTTACTCTCACTTTATTGGGTGTTGGAATTTTATGTCGTGGAAATATCTATGGTCATATCAGGACAGGTACCGACTTGTGGCAGTGAACACTCATGGTGACTTTACAGTGCTGCCCCACTCGGAGATCAGGCCCCCAGCACCATGATCCAATATCCCACTCAGTAACATTATCCTGATACTGAGCTGACCAGTCCTTGACCTATTCTATTAATACCGAGGGCCAAGCTAGGGCAGGACAACTATCAATTGTGTACGTCATTGGTTTGACTCGACCGGGAATCGAACTCCCGATCTCCCATGCGGGAGGCCTGCACTCTACAGCCAGCTCAGAGTGGGGAGTGGACAGAGATGTTCTGCTCTCTGTGTACAGAACCTTGGTTCGGTCATGGGTGGATTACGGCAGCATAGTATACGGTTCCGCAAGGAAATCATATATCCACCACCAGGGACTGCGCCTGGCCCTTGGGGCCTTCCGCACCTCACCGGTTCAGAGCCTTTACGTCGAAGCCAATGAACCATCACTTAACCACAGGAGAATTAAACAGGCCATTCAATATGTAGTCAGGATAAAAACTGTTATCTTGAACCGTGTCTGATCCCTCACTATGATCTGAAACCACTAATAGCCACCCACATAAAATCCAAATGTCAACATGAGTGGGACGAAAACATTAATAAACTTAAAGAAATTGAACCATCTGTGGGAAAGCCACCACAGACTCATGCGGGAGGTCGATGGGACCAAGTGGTCCTTAGCCGCTGCCGTATTGGCCACTCGTGGCTTACACATGCTTTTCTGCTCAAGGGGGAACTCCCCCTGAATGTATTGGGTGTCAGTCCCCGCTGACACTCAAACACATTTGACTAAGTTGCGTTGATTTTTTGGCCCTGCGCCAACAGTTCTACACTGCAGACAGTATGCATGACCTTTTTACTAAGGTAAAACAGGAAAACATTTGAGCCTTTTTGAGCGCAGCTTTACTGTACCACCTCATATAGTTTACTAAATAGATTCTACTATCAATTATTTTCTTTTTCTATGGGAATTTGTTTCCCTTGACCACAAATATATGATTGTGAGCTTTCTAACTTAATGAGTGTCTATTGGCACATAATTGATTGTCTGCTTTTACATGTAAATGCAATGGTTTGAACAAAAAACTAACATTTCTCGCCGTGAATATGGCCTATGCTGCCGACACGGCGTAAAGCAACCACCAATCAATCAATCAATCAAGCACTCTACAGAGTCGGCCAACTCGTCCGGTCTCACTCTCTTAGTATAGCCTATATTGATAGATATGTATGTATACATGTGAAGTTGTATGCATGTGGATCCTCTGTGATATTAATATAGGATGACTGAGATGTGCAGGTGTGATTATTAAGTAACAATGAATAGCTAAAGCTAAGATTCCATATACGTGGTATACGGCATGCGAATATGAATGCAAATCTGAATGTGAATGTGTATGCGGCATGCAGCATGATATATCCATGCGATTTTCAGTCTTTCTTGCTCCAAATTTGTGAAGGTTGTTGGTTGTTTTATGGCAAATGGAGCAGCATTCGCGTTCGCCTTCGCACCAATCGGTCCATGGAACGATCAACTTGCCACATTCATATTCACATTCGCATCCAGACATATGGAAGCGTCACTGTGCATTCATGTGCATTTCCATTTGTTGTCGCATTCGCATCTCACATACCATGTATATGGAATCTTAGCTTTAAGGCATGTGATGAAAGTTAGGCGATATGCTTACTTACCTGACCAGCTCACCTGAGCATTTCTTTTGAAAACCAACTTCAGGTAGAATCAAGTCCTCAAAGACAACCCCCATTAATAAAGTTGCTCCTTCTGGAAAGCCATTACTCTAATAAGGTTTTTTGATAGTTTGGTAACAATAGTGCTGAGTGGACAAAATACACTCATGAATACTGATTTGCTGTCACTAGTGTCAGAGAAGCATTTGGCTACCGATAAACAACATTCACCGTTTCGCAAAATTCAGCATAACCAAATACCCTATAATACTAAGACGCCTCACTCCCTATCTCTCCCATGGTGATGTAAATTTTGCAGGGCCACCTTGTGGTGGGTTTGATCAGCCCAGCTGCCGGTTGGTGTTTAACATGTAAACACATACAATTATATTATACATGAGATAGGTAAGTATGAATACATCAATATGAAATTGCTATGAACAAATACACTTCATCATCAACATCATCATCAGCATCGCCATCATCACACATCTTTCACATTCATATATACATTTATACATATAATATAGCACCTGTTTAACCAAGAGAACAGCCAGCGCACCAAGTAGTGGGTTTGATTGTTTTGATTACACAGTACAGGCTGAGTGAGCCGTCTTAGTATTATAGGGTCTTTGGTATAACTCAGCTTTCCGGGATCCGGATACTTAACTAAGATGTGAAGATGTTGCTGTTGGTACATTAGTTGAATAAGCCTTGGAAAGTTCAATTGCAGACAATGGGTCTTCCTCATTCCACTGCTCCTTGCACTATCCTTGTAATGCCGAGCAGCAGGTTAGGTAGCGATAAGTATCAATTGTTAAGTCATTGGTTTGACTCGACCAGGGTTCGAACCGGCGGGTTCGAATCCCATAACCTACCAAAACGGCAGAAGAAATAGATCAATAAACCTAGCCTTGCATGCTGTGTTCCAGTCTTGTTTACCTTGTCATGATATAATGAACAGTTATTGGGGTTTGAGTCCCGAGAGCACCTGGAATGTGTATTCATTGATGCGTAGCCGGAATTCGATACGCATCCCACTGGCCTAAAGTCCCAGTCACACCTCACCCGATTGAGGAACCGGATAGAAAACGGACACTGTCCAGGGAAATACTGCAATGTACGGTTTATATATGGTTGGCACCCGGCATGTCGGTTATCTGTCCGGTGGTGTCCGGTGGTGTCCGGTGGTGTCCGCCATGCACTAAACTTGTACAGGACACCACTGAATGGAAGTGTATGGTTGGTGTCCGTTTTATATATATGTGCTGCATAAGCACTTATACAAGCATAATTATCCGGAAACCGATTATCTATGAGTTCATCTTATCTGACGCTCCACCAGTCTCCTACTGGTTGTTTCATATAATCTTACACTCCTCTCAGGCCTTCTACCTCGCCTGGTGATGCCACCTTGCTGTGTCTTCCTCACCTCAGACCTGTACCATTCGCTCCTAGCATATCTAGTTATATGCTCAGGGCAAAATCAAATTTACACCTCCGTACAATTTCCCATGGTCAATTCCCCATGCATTGAATCAATCGACATGTTTTTATTATTTATACAATCACAGATTTGGTTGGTCGGTTGTTGGAGTTTTACGTCCTGGCAACATCCAAGGTCATATCAGGATAGGTACCGACTTGTGACAGTGTGCACTCATGGTGAATTTATAGTGCTAGCCCACTGGGAAATCGGGCCACCGGCACCATAACCTGATATCCCACTTAGTCACATTATCCTGATGCTGAGCGAACCAGTCCTTGCCCTATCCTATTAATGCCAAGCACAAGGCTCGGAAGTGACAAATATTAATTTTATAAGTCATTGGTTTGACTCGACCGGGAACCAAACTCCTGATCTCCCACACGCGAGGCCAGCGCTCTACCTAGTTGGCTACCATGCCCGGTAAAATTACAGATGACATGAAGAAAATAGAGGAGTAGAACTATATCACAGTATATTAGAAAATGGACAAGTAATTCAGTGAAATGACGAAAGGCAGGCTTTTATGTAATTCTCAGCATATATCAAGTGTTCTTGTATTTGAGGAGACAGTTTTTAAATGGGCTGAAACAGGAGCTCCTGCCTTACCTAGTGTGTTACATTATTAGAAAAGCTAAAGGAATGATTAATTCAATATCAGGGTGATATGATTGGATGGAATATTGGGTCATAGTGACAGTGACTTGGTCGTCCAATGGGGCAGCACTATAAGGAGTACGATCAGTGCACATTGTCACGAGTCGCTACTCACTCTGAAAATAATATGACTGAATACAATATTGGGCTATAGTGCCAGTGGCATGGTATTACAATGGGCATTGGACCACTGCTTGGAATGGAAAACAGCCCAAACTGCAAATGGGTCCACTGAGCAGGATTGATAGGATCATCAACACCTTAACAGCTGGTTACTCTACCCCCTGAGTTATGTCCCACTCCTATCTGGTAACCAAGATGCTACCCAAATACAAATATATGCATATATATTAGATAATTTATTATATGCATATAAATTAACGCCGGAGCTATTTCTGTTCCATTTTAGTGATTATATAAATTGTGCATTTTGGTCATACCATGTCTAAATCACGCTGGAGAGAAGAGCTGCCGATAAACGATAGACTATGGTGCCCCGCACACTACCTGACGATATTCACAAATGACCCACAACTTTCTTCTCCCACCCAACCACACCTAGAAACAAGAAGACATGTGTAGGGTAAAGGGTTCGAGTCTGGTCCTATCATCTAAGCCGGAGCGTGACGGGTGAGATTGCCCAAAACTTGATGATAACTGACCTGACCATTGATGATAACATGATGAGATCTGGCCTGTACAGTGATGATAACGTGATGAAACTTGACCTGTACATTGATGATAACATGATGAAAACTTGACCTGAACATTGATGATAACATGATGTAATTGAACAGATTTGATGATAACATGTACATTCCAGAGCCCTTCTGGCCAATAAACCCACTATATACCTATAGCTGTCTCCGTGTCGTGAATTATCTCGTTGTGGCAATCAGGGATAAACGACCCTTAGCGGTAAATACAGAAGTCAAAATCCTGAGGCAAAGTGAGTCGAGACAACTGCGCATATATATATTTACATAAATAATTATATTATGCATATATATTTATTCCCTATTTTTATTCGTGTACATTTGCTGCCAGACAGTACTAACAACCACCGGTGCTGCCACCACTTGGGAAGTTTAGGTGACATGCCACCCTCTGACCACTAATTTTACCTTGTCACTATTGTATTGCTTGGGCCGTATTTCTCGGTCAGAGCCTTAAGTCAATGAAGAGAATTCCACCCACTGCTTGTCTACCTTCTTTCTTCTTCGGCATAGCCAGGATTTATTCATAAATATATGTGATGTTTAGCGAATTATATGAGAATACATTCTAGAGGAATAATGTCCTATTCTGAACCCCTCTCAATGCGCATTGGTGGAGTACCCCCCCTCCCCAACCCCATCGAAGTGATGAATATACTCGGGTGCCCCCCCCCCTCTATCTGCGCCTCTCACACAGGAGAATTTATATGCGGTGATTAATCTCCAATGCGATGATACAATTTTATATTGGCGAAATTGCTGTGTGAACAATTAGTGAAGCTATCTCACTCAATATTGCCTGTTCCTTTGATGATGCAGCGATTTGCACTGACCTGACCAGGTGAACTTGCATATGAACAGGTAGACATGGGCAGGTGGATTGCATCACGCACTCTCGATAGCGTAATGGTTAGGACATCCGCTCAGGAAGCGCAGATATGTGGACTCAAGTCCCACTCTAGATGACTTATGGTTTTGAACCTGCATTGTGCATGTAATGAACGAGTGTGACCGGGGTATTTTGTAATCATAAGTATGATCTGTTTCCATTTCCCTAAGCCTACATATGATCATCCATTCTAAGACTATATATGACAATTCCAAGACTACACACTATTGGCATAATACCACAACATAGTCACCCTAATTCTACACACTTCCGTTCTAAGACTGCCCACTTTCGTTCTAAGACTAAACATGACCATCCATTCTAACACTACATGTGATCATCCTAAGACTACAGACTATCGGTATAATACCACAAAATAGTCGTCCTAAGTCTACACACCTTCATTCTAAGACTACACACTTTCGTTTTAAGATTACATATGGTCAACCATTCTAAGACTACATAAGATCATCTTAAGACTACAAACTATCGGCATAATATCACAAAATAGTTATCCTATGACTACACACTTTCCTTCTAAGACTGCACAATTCCAGGGGGGTTAGTGTAATGAGGTACACGGTCCTCCACATGTTAAATGCCACATACTCAGGCAGGCACGGGTAGGTGTTGCATCAGGGAGCCTAGATTGTCTAATGGTTAGGATACCCTCCCCAGAAGGGCAGCTATGTGGGTTCGAGCAGGCTGTATGCGCGATTTTCCTGTTGGTAACCCACCCCCATGGCAATATCCTACTTTGGCAGGTGTCGGCGAATTGTTAATAGCATGGTCTGCAGATGAAGTCCCTGATCGAAATTACGGTTGGATTAAATCGCGTTGATAGAAGAGATAATTAATGGGTCTGGGGGGGCCACACTATCCATTCATCGCCCTATCCGCCAAATTAGTTTTTGGTGTTTTTTTGTTAAATGCCTTAGCTGATGTTCGCTCTGATTCAGATATACTTTATCGCTTTCCCAACTCTCCTGATAGTCAATCCAAAGATGGCTAATCACCTAATTGGTAATTAAATGAGTCTAGGGTTTCTTCGATTATTAGTATTGTACAGTCGTTTAAGAATACACACAACTGTTCAAAGACTACATATGATCATTCTAAGAATACACATTATCAGCATAATACCACATATTGGTCATCCTAAGACTACCCACATTTGTTCTAATACTACATATGATCATCCTAAGACTAAACATTATCAGCATTATACCACATATTGGTCATCCTAAGACTACCCACTTTTGTTCTAATACTACATATGATCATCCTAAGACTACACATTACGCATGTTGGCACTGTCAACATGGATAATTTAATGGCGGGAACGCATGCACTACTTTCTCTCGGCACTACTTTCTTGCCCTATTTCCTCATCACTGACTCCTGACTCGCACTTCACTTTCACGCCGGTCTTTCTCCTTGCAAGTCGCTTCAGGCATTCCACATGCGTTCTCACAGGACAAGCACATTGGGGAGGAATTAACCGTCAGGTGTAAGTGGCACCTAATACTAGTAATAGGCACATAACTAAATACTACATAAAATTCTATGTCTGCAGCCTTCCGAAACACAAACACACTACACCAGACGGGATGGCCGAATGAGTTAGAGCGTCCGTCTCCCGTGCTGGTAGATCGTGGGGTCATGGGTTTGAGTCCTGGTCGAGTCAAACCAATGACTTTAAAATTGATACTTGTCGCTTCCTAGCCAGGCGCTTGGCATTATTAGGATAGGGCAAGGACTGGTGTGCTCAGTGTCAGGATAATGTGACTGAGTGGGATACCAGGTCATGGTGCCGGCAGCCTGGTTTCCCAGTGGGACAGCACTATAAAGTTGCCATGAGTGCGCACTGTCACAAGTCGGTACCCATCCTGATATGACCTTAGATGTTGCTCGGACATAAAACAACAACAAACAAACACACTACACATACGCGTGTGCTGAAAATCAACAAATGAATTTGATTGGTCTCGCATGGCTGCTCAACTGATACGGACCCTTCTAGACCGTGTACCGGCCTCGGAACAGGACCCAGCCGCCACATACACACTACAGTTTGTTTTTTTAGAGTTTTAGCAGAGTCAGATAAGACAGATAAGGGGTCTCACAAGACTACTATTTCATAGCATTGTATTATTGTTTCTTTGAATAGTCCAATTTATTGGATGTATGTACGACTCGCAGTTAATACTACACTGGCCGCCGGTACGAGTGACTGCTGCTCGCCGGTGCATTTCTCTTCGTTTTTACTCGTGTCATTATTAATAATATTACAGTCATGTGCATAATTAACAGAATGGGACTATAACCATGAATTGTCATACTTAGCAGAACTTGTTGTGAAGCAGTGAAATTTCATTATAGTCGCTCGTTATTTATTGTTGCTCAAATCTGTTTAATATGGTGACAGTGATTCCTTCCTGCTCACCAAGTCAAGTGTCTTCCTCGTTATGAGCCAGTCAAAAGTTCATTATATTTTGTTCGTTAATGGTTCCTTGCTTCTGTTTACCACGGTCACCGTCATGTAGTTATGTGAGTATTTTAAAAGCATTCTATCTTGATCGAACATATTCCATTGGGAAGAGCTTGAAGAGACCTTGAACTTGGTAGTCATACATTGTTTCTAATGTAACTATCAAGAAAGTTACATCCAGCTGGAAGTGGAAATATGCCTAATTATGGCCTCTTTGTTCTATAGTAATCCAGCCAAAAGTTGTGACGAAGTTTACTTGTTGTATGACCAAGGCTGAGGCGTGAATGCCAACTGCCAAGTGGTGAGAGACAGAGCGGACATTGTAAGCAACAGTTGCGGATTAAATAACGTGCTTCGCAATCTATCAAACATCCTTAGAGTTTCACAATATGTAGAGAACTAATGAAGTATAATATTTTCATAGTTTGATAGATATTTTATTCACCTTTGAGTGATTTGATCTACAGTGTAGTTTTTTACACTCGTGAATGCGTCATAGATAAATTAAACTAATTCACAATTGTGTCACTTACAGCTACCTGCTCGCCTATAGTCACATTGGCTAGTACCGCATTACGCCGGTGTGACCTATTCCTTAAGTTAGAATTTCTGATGAAGCATTCCAATATTCGTTATTCTCTATTGTTGTCGGAGGTTGGTGCAGGTCGTTTCCTCCCTACACACGCCATATTGATGACACCGGATAAAGAAGTGCAGGGGGAGGACCCAGCGGGCATAGCGGTCACAGATGGTGAGGGCGTGTGGACAGGCGTCTGCTCACCGCTCCATTTCGATTCAACTAAGCACACTGACGGCCACGGTCTCTGCGCCAATGTCTGCCGGTAAGCTGCCACTCCGTTGCACGGTCTCTGCTGGATGTTGTCTGCCGACGCATTTTTCCTGAACTCTGCCCCGGTTTCTGCTGGTGGCATGTCTCTGCGCTCCACGGTCTAGGCTAGCTGCCACTGCTAGCTGTCTTCAGACAATGTCACCGGTTTCCTCTGTTTGCAGGATAAGTATTATTCTTGGTGGACACTGTGGTTCTCGCCTGGTGTTATTGACCGGATTGTAATACATTATACTGTCTAAACTATATCTGCATCCTGGTCCAAGCACTAATTCAGGGTAGCCACGCTCGCATGCATCTATAATAGGGGTGCAGGGATTCAACATTCCAGTTCACGCAATGAAAAACCATATTTTTTTTTTAATTCCACATTGGTACCGGTAGCATGAAAGAATATTAGGAACAAGTGAGAACTGATACGCGGGCCTCCGTATTGTGTGCCTTGCAAGGGCTGTAGTGCCCTGACGTAGTATTAGATAGACTAATAGTCACTGATGCAATAATTGTCAATGTAGATTTTTACACTTCTGAATGCAATGTAGATAAAATTAAACTACATGTCTTGCGGTTTCACAATTGTCTGCAGTACTTGCTCCGCTGTCACTACATGTTCTTAATTAAGAAATGCATACGTCATAATATTACACATAGCCACGCTTGCATCGATACAAGGGGCGCATGGTTATAAACATTCCATGCATATAATGACATAACTGCACACTGCTACCAGAGTATGCCACGCTACTAGTAACAATTCGGGACTGATAGGTGGCACACGCATTTTAGATACACATGTGATATGTGATATGAGCTAAACGATTGCTACTATTCCAGAAGAGAAGCTTTCAGAAGTCCTCACCGACTGTCGGGCTTGGGAAGACAAACAGGTTGCTCCAAAGGAGCAACTCCAGAGTATAGCGGGCAAGATGCAACACATTGCGAAAGGCGACAGCGTGAGTCACCATCTCCAGCTAGTTGCTGCATTGACAGAGGCCCGGTCTAGCGGCACCTGGGCAAACAAACGCCTCCACCTTCAAACATATGAAAGATGTTGCATGAAGCATCCCATCGACATGTTGAGACCTTCGCTCTATGACATCTTGTCATATGTAATGTTCCTTAACTCATTTCTCAGATCCCCAGGATCAGTAGCCAATTACCTTACTCGAGCTAAAACCTGTATTCAGGCCCTTGCTGAAGTCAATAACTTTGATTCCTATCATGTGACTATCCTAAAGAAAGGAATTCTAAGAAATTCAACTCACATTACAGCCCGACCATCTCCTCTCACTCCTAGCGAGCTTAAGATGATAATTTCATACTTGATGGCAGTTAATGAGCAATCATTTGTATATCTCTCTGCTTTCTTGATAATCTACTTCACATTATCTCGACAGAGTAATGTCACGATACCATCCCTAACTTGATTGGCCCACATACCATTCGAGCTGCTGATATTGTTCTTACTAACCAGGGACTTCAAGTCTCAGTTATTTCCTCATAGACTCGCACTACCTCACAACCTCCGCTTACTTATCTTCTCCCAAGAATACCATCCTCATAATATTGCCCTGTTAGTGCATGGGTGAGGTCTAAAAACTTCTCTAATCCTGCTCTGACCGGTCCGGCGTTCCTCCTGCCTCAGGTGAACTATTGACATCAGTGTCTCTAACAAAAGTCCTTGTGCTTCTGGTAATCTGCTGTTTGGGCCTGAACGCCCATTTACTCTGCATAGCCTTCGAAAGGGCGAAGTGCAGGCCTGCGTAACAGCAGGTGTATCACTTAGTGCGATAAAAGAAGCGGGGCCCTGGAGCAGTGACGCTGTTACAGCCTTCCGCCCGAAGACGTTATTCTCTTCAGCACCAGCAGCCCTCGCCATTATTTTGGGTTGAGGGCTGCTGGTTTTCTCAGCTACGTTTCTTTTTATCCCTCATCTCTTTCTGGACCATAGCATTTCCTGACAACATAACAACATGTAACTAGTCTCATCTCTAATTACTAATCAATGTTCGATATGACTGGCACTTATCATGATATCACTTAACACATCTGGTACTCTATATGATACCTCGATAAAAGAAGCAGGCCCGTGGAGTAGTGATGGTGTGTCACCCTACCTTCCGCAGACAGTAATTTCTGCGGTACCATCAGCCCTCGCCTCTATTTTGGGTTGAGGGCTGCTGGTTCCGTGCTAGTTCTTCTCTCTCATCTCTTTCCTGACCTTTCCATTTCCTCACAACATAACAACATTTAACTAGTCTCATCTCTAATCACTAATCATTTGTTCGATATGCCTGACATGTATCATGACATCATTTAACCTTGCTGGTACTCTATAGGATACCTCAATAACATCATTGTCATTTAACTCATGACACGATACACGATACACGATACACAATACCGATATGTTCTCCAGCCAAGACCGACCTGCCTGCAGGTTATGTTCTCTAGTAAATTTGTGTTATCTCCATCTCTGTCTTGTCTCCAGTTTGTTCCAGTATGTAAATTATCAGCATTATACCACATATTGGTCATCCTAAGACTACCCACTTTTGTTCTAATACTACATTGTGATCATCCTAAAGGTACACACTATCAGCATAATACCACATATTGGTCATCCTATGACTACAAACTTTCATTCCAAGGCTACATAGTATCATATTCATCTAATTATAATTTGATCTAGATTGAATAATTCCTCTATCTTATCAGGTTTCTCAGGTAATCCAGAGTCACTCACCTGACTAAGCAACTCGCCGTGTGTAAGGCCTTCACTGGTTCCCGAGTACCACGCCCACTGACATCACAGACAAGAGTGGGGTCCCCAAAGGCTGGTTACTAGCCCCTTTGTGTTTGTTTGTAGATTGATAGTGCTCCCAACTCAGGCTTCCAGACTGTGTATGAGGGCTCCTTACCAAAGGGAGTTATAATTCTCCTGGAAGTTACACATAGGCTTTCTTCCCTGGAAACTGGAGCTGGCCTCTGAAAAGACTCATAGCGTTTCGTCCAGTTTCAAGTTACAGTTCAGCTATTCATTACTGCATCAGACAGCCTAACACTCTTTGGGACTTTCTTATTCTACTCATCGGATGCGGTGGCCGAATTGGTTAGAGCGCAGGTTTCCCGCGTGGAACGTCAGGAGTTCCAAATCACAGTTGAGTCAAGCCGATGACTTACAAAATTGATACTTGTTGCTACCTAGCCTGGCACTCTGTATAACTAAGATACGGCAATGAATGGTTAATATCAATATCATGATAATAGGACTGAGTGGAGAATCATCTTATGGTGCCAGTAACCTGGCCTCCCAGTGTGGTAGCACTATAAAGTCACCATGAGTATGCATAGTCACAAGTCGGGACCCATCCTGATATGACCCTAGATCTTTCCAGGATGAAAAACTCCAACAAACAAATCTTATTCTACTCATCAAGGTTTTCCCTAATAAATGTTCAGTTGGCAAGTCGTTCTCACTTTCCGCTTTATGGTTAATTACTTATTTTACCTAGCAGAGTATATTTAATACCTTATTGACAATTGTTAATAATTGAGTATGTATCAAAATAATAATTTGCAAAGCATCTAGCATGTCGTCATAAACCATTACTATTTACACAGTGTTTGTTGATAATAAATGGAAAGTAAGTGTAATGCTTGTTATTTTAATGACACCTCTAGAGCACATTGATTTTTGTATCATCGGCTATTGCACATCAAACATATGGTCATTCTGACATATTTCTTTGGAGGAAATCCACTGTAAAAGTACAACGTCTGAACACTTTGAGTTCTGGATATTGAATGGTTTATTCCCGTCCAGGGCTCACTGAACCGCCGGCTAAACTTTCCATGACATCATCTCATTTACATACTCCTTTGTCTCACTCACTGTCTAGAACATTATGCATCTCATTAGCATATACTACAGATGTGTCTAGACATCTATTACGCATATATTACACCCACTACCACCACATAGGCTACTCTTTCCGATATGCAGCAAGGGGTCTTTTATATGCACTTTCCCACAGACAGCACAGCACATACCACTGCCTTTGATGAACCAGTTGTGGACCCCTGGTTGGGGAATTTTAGAGATTGCGCTGTATGTATTTTTGGTTGTTACTGTCGTTGATGGCAAGCATTGTGGATATGTTGCTGCAACATGTTACACACAGTTGATGGCGGCAATTATGAAGAACCCATTTCCATATTCCGTCCACCCACAATTGGCACCTCCCCAGTATGCATGGTCAAGAGGACAAGCTTGTGGAAGAGTGGTAGTGCAGATGTGACAGTGCACCCTGGGTAAAAGTGACTGTATCGCGCTGCCTAAGGCTGAGTGCAGCGTGACTGCAGCAGGTCAGGATGAGAGATTGCTCTCTGCAGGGTTGGTGGGTGATTCTGAGGGTGGCTATCCTGCCCACAGGCCTGCCATACACTGCACGGCAATTTGCTTTGGGATTGGGGAGAGTCGGTTGCGTGTTAGGAATGTTTGTTCCAGTTTCTACCGAAAGCTGTTGTTGGTAGCAATTAGCTTAGGAGTTTCATTGGGATGATGAAAATGGGAAATATTTCACCTAGAGTCCACTTGCATTGCCATTCTTTGACTAGTATGCTAACCATTACAGTACTTAGCCTCCCAGATGCAATCGCCATATATACCAACATATACCTGTCTATGTGGCTCTTTCCCTGACAGGTCAGTGCAGACTAGTACATTTTTCCCCCTGGAAATGTAAGTCTTTTAAATGGTTTATGTCCGTAGGTCATTTAATGGTTACAATTACATACATACAGGGAACGTAGTTTGGTCATTCTCCAAAACTGGGTACCACATATTTGGTCTCTAGGTTACGATGCTGATAATTATGTCTTTGTTTTATTCATAGCAAGTCAAATAATTAGTGTAACCTCTGTTTATGAGGTATGTTAGCAGTTCTCCATGTATTGAATTTATCCCACAAAATATATCAACATTATAATTGTATGATTTTGCGCTGGAGTGAAAATGTGAAAATTTACACATTGACACCATACATGTAGCCAAACTGTTTTCCAACTTATTTTTCTACTTTTTTCTTGTAAGGCATAACCTTGTCTGCTTAACATGTAATCAATCAAATCTTTTTTGACTATGTTGTATATGTTAAAATGAGCTTCTGGATGTCTCTTTGATTTTCATATTACACAAGTGATATTAATGTATTACTCAATTTGTATAAGATCTAATTAAAGAAATGAAACTTATTTTGTTCAACTCTGACATATGCACAACATGCAAACCTTCATAGGACATTGGATTATGCTATTATTTGGAAGGATGTTTGCTATTATTTGGAAGGTTTTCACTTTTGGTTTCCACGTCACACTTTTGTGCCTAGTTTTAGAGAATGACTCAGTTACATAGACCTGGGGCCAAATGTAAGAGTCCGGGTTAGGGCTCGTAACCCACGCGTCATGCGGATTTCCCGGGTTAGCGGCCAAACTGTCAATGTATGTGCACGGGTTAGGCTACAGCCTCGAGGGTTACCGTCGTCTTCACTAACTCCAACTTGAGCCTGGGATAACGTCCGGGTTAGGCACCAACTCGGGCCAAATCTATTCAAGGCGATCATATTTAACACAATTACATACGCAATAAGTGAAATTTGATCAATTTAACCCTAAATGCGAAGCGTTATTAAGGCTACCGCCGCATTGGCGGCGATATTAATCGCCGAACGTAATGTAAACAAATCACCGCCGCATCGACGTCGCGTTCCATACTGGCGGCGGCGGCGATTTGTTGACTGTACGATCATCGATTCGAAAATATAACTATTAATATCGCCCCCAATGCGGCGGTAGCCTTAATAACGCTTCAAATTTAGGGTTAAATTGATCAAATTTCACTTATTGCGTATGTAATTGTGTTAAATATGATCGCATTTAATATATTTGAGCCTAATATATGGCTACATACGCAGAGGGATTTCCCAAATCTATAAATAACTGAAACGTTAGCTAACCCGCGCGCGCTTTGGACTGATACATCCCCCGTGACACATATATTAACGCCGACAGTAGCTACCCCGCCGGCCGCCCTTAACTCCGCAGCCGATAAATTGTGGCTCTTACATTTGGCCCCAGTGTAGATATGTACAGGGTAGGCCCAACAGCCATACAGCCATAGCTTATACAGGATCGAAGTAATGGAAAACCAGTATCATTGAGGCTGATGAAAATGGGAAATAGTGTGCCTAGAGCAGGTTTTGAACCCACAATTCTTGCCATTCTAGGACTATAGCGCTAATTATTACACAACCTAGGCTCTCTGGTGCAATCATCCTATCTATGCCTACCTGTCTATGTTTGACATATATTGGCATGTCGGATGTGTGGATGTTGGGAGGGGCAAAGGGGGGAGATTGCAAGTGCATTAGCTTTGAATTTGGAATTCATAGTTTCCGATTGTAGGCAGTTTAAGGAAGATAGTCGCCTAAGGTGTGTCGGCCTTAATTGTGCGTGGGCCGATGCGGGTTTGGAGTTATGAGAGCGAAGATAAAGGGGGGTCGGTGTAATGCTGTGGCTGTGCAGAGTATTCTGAGGTCAGAGGTCAACAAGGTTGGAGTTGGCCTGAGTAGGCGCTGGAGTGTATGGGGGTGGGGGTCGGGGTCGGGGTGTGGGTGTGTGTGTGGGTGTAGATGTGGGTGGGAATGTGGGAAGAGATAAAGGCTGCGGAACAAAGTGTCACGGGTTGTGAACTCGGGGTTAGTTGGGAGTGTTGTGAACAGCGGAGAGAGTGCAGTGACAACTACTGCAAGACCAGGCGATATTAGATGATTTCCTACCACCGACATGCCCTCTGACGGCAGCGGCAAGAGCTGCTATTGTCGACGGAAATTCGGAACTAATGCATTGGATAGGGTCTGAACAAACACAAAAGCCAGCACACAATCACAGGAAAATAGAATAGAAGTAATTTTAATGGAACATTTTAGGAAGGCAAGGTCTTCCATTCAATGCAATGTAATACATGCTTCACCGTGACCCAATTTCTTGTCAACATGGTTAGCATCTGCATTTATATCTGTAAGAAAGTGTTTGCTTGTTTGTTGAATTATTAGGCTCTAACAACATCTAAGGTTTATATCGGTAAGAAAAGTCCAGATTATTAAGTTAAGTGATATTTACATTGATGGTGAGTTACTTTTTAATGTCTTAGTCATATTTTCCGTATTTGTTATTGTTAATAACAAGGCAACACAAATATAAGGGGAATCCCAAACAGTCATTGTTCGTAAGATACTGGGACAATTTCTTTTTAATATAATTATTATTTTCTTCCTTTAGGTATAGATAATTCTGAAACTAGATACAATTAGAATAGATCTAGATCTAAATGTATATTTTAGACAATTGTCTGGAATGAGCGTGAGTGCTCATTCAGATTAATTGCTGGACACAGGAGACTTGAGGCTGACACCATCCAAACCCTCCCCCCACACACACACCTGGGGGGGGGGGGGCGCCACCCCGGCCCACTGGACTGGAGACTCCATCATAGCTTAACACTCTCTCCACCCACCAATCACTGGCTGCCACTCCTCAGCCAATCAAAACACAACAAATTCTGGGTACCCCAACACCACACCTCAGCTGGTCAATCCATCTCAACCTCATACACTGACCACTTCCCAGCTCCAAATTTACTAAGTCGGAGATGCCGCGTCACGGATCAGCCAAGAAGAGAGGCCGTGGTCGGCCAGGCAAGCCGCGACCCTAGGCAGGAGCCTTGGGGTCCACCACAGTGCGGATACTACTCCGCCCGCGAGATAACAATGGCATCGAGAACCACGTAGGGAGCAGCAGCACGCCCCGTGCCACCACAAGCACGCCCAAACCACCGCGCCCGCACGACTCATCGAGCAGGACTGACCCCGACTTGGACGACTCTTACCCGGAGCCGGGCCAACGAGCTCAAGGAGAGCGCACACCGGCCCCGCCATGCCAGACGGCTGAGGACTAACGCATCCAACAGCTAGAGGAGCGAATCCAGGAGTGAAGCAGGCCTCCATCTGCGAGATAGCCGACAGGCTGCCTGAGCGCGACCCACCTGCCCACACATCAGCGCCGAAGGCAGGCAGCCGAAGGCAGGCAGCCGAAGGCAGGCAGCTGAAGGCAGGCAGCCAAAAGCAGGCAGCCGAACGCAGGCAGCCGAAGGCAGGCAGCCGAAGGCAGGCAACCAAATGCAGGCAGCTGAAGGCAGGCAGCCGAAGGCAGGCAGCCAAAGGCAGGCAGCCGAACCAAATGACGACCGGAGGAGACAAGATGCAACAAGGACGAGACTGTCAACCTGTCAAGTGAACCCGCCATGACACTCACCATGCACAGAGACAAGATTGACAACACAATCAAACTTGTCCGAGCCACAGCAGGCAAGCAAGAAATCACCAGGAATCAACCCCAGTCCCTTCTCGGAAAGCTCCTACACTTGTCTAATTGTGGCCCCCCGGCCAGATGCTTCGTCGGCCGCCTCCTACAGGCCCTCGGGGAGATGGACAATAACCACACAATAGTCACCGATGAGATGAGGCGGGACGGCCTGGTTCCCCGAGTCCGCCCACCAATCAAACAGCACCTGCATAATACCCCCCAACAAGCCAGACAGAGAGATCCTAGTTGATGCATGTATGGGGGGCATAGGCCAGGCCGATAACAAACATGCCTACTCAGCATGCCTCCAAGAACACACAGCAGATGATGACGACAGCATAACCCAGCCAGAGGCAGCCAACGTACTGGTAGCACTCCATACACTAGTATGCCACAGTGACGCCGGCCGTACAAGTCCTCACAACCGGGCGAGGTCACAATCCCCGCTTACTACAAATACCCAGGGCCGCCTGGCTCTTCCAAGCCATCCACAATATCCGAATCACCTACCTACACATACCCGGAACTGATAACATCCCAGGAGATGCCCATAGCAGGGCCCACCTTAGCCACAAACACCACTAAACAGCCGCCCGAATATGCAGAGGATAGGCAGACAGAGCCAGGGCACCCGGCACCTGGTCGAACTATCACACCCCAGTCGCAGCGTACAAGAGACATTGCCACAAGTACGGAGTGGCCCCCCCCTCAGCCCACACCCATGGAGGTACGCTGCTGGCTCGAGGAGCAGCCCGATAGCGCTCATCCTTGGTCGCCAACTCTGCATCGAGCATAAGGATGTAGTTCCGGCTGCACGAGGCAGCAACAACCCCCATGGACCACATAACATCCAAGCTCGCCCTAGACGCCCTCAGAAGATCGAAATCGCAAACGCCACGGCCGACCCAGGACGCACCCATACAAGTCATAAAAGAGACAGTACAATACCTCAATCGCACCAAGGAGGGCAGGGTGCTGGCGACAGAAATCCTGATAATGTTTTTCACAGGAGCCAGGCAGTCAGAGGTCGCTCCCCGATCCGCAGCGACCTTTGACCACACTACACATGCTACAAGGGGAGACGCCACCCTTGTCGACCACCGCCTGCGCATTCACCAGAAATGGGCCAAGAATATGCAGGCGGGCCATCAGTCCAGACACAGGTGGCTGGCACCATCACAAGACCCACTCTTCTGCCCGGTAACAGCCTACACCCAGATGACATGAGAATCGCCAACCTACAACCCCTCCTCGTCTTCCCCAAGGATGGGGCAACCATGACAATACCATACATCGCCAGGCAATGGAAAAGTGCGCAGCACCACAATGGACTCCCACAGTCCCACACCCTTCATGCCATATGCAAGGCGGCAGCAACAGTCGCCTTCACGTCCGGAAGTGCTGAGCTGGAGGTCCCGCGCTTCGGAGGCTGGGCCTCAAACGCCCACAAACAATATATAATCACTAAAGATTCCAACACAGTCAATGCCGCCCTAATTCCGGCCACCAACAACTAATGATCACAAGAATTATGGCTTGGCCTTAGATTGACACCATGCCAATCAACAAACAATCAACAAATCAAATCATTTACTCTAAAAACATCAAATTCCTTTCAAACAATTACCCAACTGACACCCAAGCAGTTGAACCTAATTATTTATCATATAATTACTTATCAGGGCGCCCTCTTCTCCGGTTCAAGGATACCATCAAGAGAAACCTGAAGCTGAGAGACATTAAGACCGACTTATGGACGCAACTCTCACAGCAGAGAGCTAAATGGAGAGTGGCAATCAAGTAATAAAAGCAGTCTTTGTCACATCGCGACCGACAGCATGATGATGACGATGATGATGATGAATTAATTCTCACCCTGTTAACATTTATTGTACAGTTATACTTATCGACTGTATATATGTTAACTCTGTCTTTGCTCATTTAATGTTACCTCACTCACATGTTCCATCTCCCCTCATCACATTCTCATTCCCCTTCCCATTAATAGCATGACCTTCGCTCGACAACTTCCTGTCCGACAGCCAATCATCATTAATGTACATGCCTCCGGGTGGGCTGCATCCGAATAAAAGTATTTTTTTACCCATCTCAGCCTCTCTGTCTGCTGTGTACGTGAGCAATGTGTATTCACAATTTCCATACATAGTCTACAAACATACATTAACCTATTGACAAGAGAAATTGTAGGAACAGTGTGACCATTAGTGGTTGTTTTCCCATTGCCCCTAGATATGTCTGGAGTTACTACCTCAGTTGACCTTGTTATCTATGTCCATATTATTGATCAAGAAGCAAAGACAACATGAGATACTGACGGTTATTTTCTTATTTTATTCTCTTCTTTATTATATTATTTATGTTTGTGTTAGGTTCAATAATTGTTAAATGAACCATTTCGAATCTGCATACCAGAAATAGGTAATGGCAGAGGAAGAAGTAGTTGTTCCCTTTTAGTGACTTGGTACGGTTATAAACTGAGCAGGAATATTTAATGATTAAATTAACAGAGTGAGAAAGAAATATGAAAAAGATTACAATAAAGGCCACAACCCACCATACAAATGAGCCAGTAATAAAGTTGATATAAATGAGGCAATTATGGGGACAGCGGGAGCTTCACGGTAAAGAGTCGGGCGTTACAATATATTTGGGAAAGTGAGATACAACAAGAGTAACATGCATTATCTCAGATGGGCCTTCAAATGAAGAGTTCAGGCGTAAAACCACGTAAATGCCAATCCAAAAATGCAGTTTAAATCAAAGATTGTTAACTGAAAATAATGTTAAAGCTCACTACTTCCAGTGTTAATATTACAAAACCTGGCACTGCAAATATATAATACGACCTGGTGAACGACCGATTGACTTCGCCCTCTCTCATGCCTGCTCTCTCCCTGCGTGTCCGCCCCCCCCCTACCCATGGACCCCTCTCCCCCATCCACATTTGACAAACAACTATTATAACTCAATGACTCAAGACCCACTACCCCTACTTTAGACCCATTACCACCTCTGAATAACTACATCAACCAGCAATGCACACAATATAAACCACTATACATGAACAACATGGCACTATTTAAAGACTAAATGTTATTAAAACCAAATCTAACTGATATACACACACATTATATGATTTAACCACTAGTGTACATTACTGCACACTCTATCTTGATGCATATACCTTGCACTATGGTGAGTACATATGCTGTACACTATGCAGCATAGGCTGCTCCCCCACTTTCTTTTATTTTCAGAATGGGTTGTGCTGCACACAATGATGCATATACCTTGCACTATGGTGAGTACATATGCTGTACACTATGCAGCATAGGCTGCTCCCCCACTTTCTTTTATGTTCAGAATGGGTTGTGCTGCACACAATGCAACACATTCCACTTCCACTATGTACAGATGAAATGCGACCACTCCGACGGCTGGAAGACCAGTGCCCCGGTGCTGACAAAATATGTATTCAGATGAATAAAAATATTTACCAAAAAAAATAAAAAAATGTTTGACGTTTGATTCCAATGTTTATTTCCATTTGTGGAGTGCTGTTTACTTGGCTTTGCACCTGAACTCTTCAAATGCTTTGAGCAACAATGGGTAGTAGCGATAAGCTTCAAAGCTTTAATTCTCAGATTTGATTTGACTCTGCCTGGGATTGAACCCATGATCCCTGAAGCGCGATAAGAAAATACAAGTAGGGAAATGGCTGAGGCAATGGGGACAAAGAGGGTTGAAGTGTGGATTGGGACCTTTGCTATGGTGATTGGAATGGGGGTATGTGTGTACCTGGAAACGATTGGATATGGGAAGTGGTAACGATGGCAACGCTGGAGTGAATGACAGTAAATGGGGCGTGGGCGTTTCCGCATGCGCACATGGGGGTGTGGGGGTGGGGGCATTATCTATATGGCAGTGAAGAGGGGTCACGCGCCCAATGCCCTTATGGCGTGGTCTAAGGGCATGCATGGGCACACAGCGACGCCCAGCGGTAATATGGAGTCAGACAGCCTGGGTGCACTTAGCCCCCCCCCCCCCCCCCCCCGTATCGCGCCTTCGCAATGCATACATCTAACAATGAACAATGGGACGCATCAGAGATTGGGCGGCATCCCATTTCTGTAATGTCCGACATACATTAACCGACATTGTGAGTCGAATAGTGCCAATATAATGCCTGCTGAGAGAATTGCGGAGTGAGAATAAATTATGGTTAGTGTGAGGCTACCATTAAGACAGTGTATTCATTCACAAATATATTGTTATAATCCTATGATATACTCAAACTGAGAACAAGTAATACAGGTACATATTTGTTGCTATCCTGATGGTTGTTTGTTGGTGTTCTTCTCTTATACTGTATTTAACCTTGTAAAACAGGAAAATCAATACCAATGTGATGTTAATATTTGCCTCTTTGTAGCAAGGCATAATGTCGGTGGTACTGTGAATGATGTTACAAGCAGATAGTCAGTGGTGGGAGGTGGCGCCACTGTCGAAGCTGAGGTTGAGTAGGTTGGAGCAGTAGATGACTAGCCCCAGGTTCCATCAGCCAATCACTGGTGGAAAGAGCAAGTAGGGAATTCTGGTTTATTATACTCATATAATTCCTATACAGCATATATACATATAATAATTCATCATAAACATGTCGTAATGTTGTATAGTACTGCCAATATTCGACTAAAAGAAACATAATATGAATAACTTAAATCCTGTGTAATCATGTAACCTACACAATTCCCTAGTAAACAATGGCGACGCATATTTAATCTGTTGTTCTGATCTGGATTATGTCAGTTGAAGTATAGAAGAGAAATGGAAGATCCATTAGATGGCTCTCTGTGCATGCATGTGAAGTGGGCGAGACTATAATCAAGCTGTGGGCGGTGCAGACTTGGGTCGAGCAACCCGCATTTGGAAATGCGAGCTGCTTGCCAAGACAAACCCGCATTGGCCATCAAATGTGGGGAAGGGTTCACTGCTGTAACTCGTTGCTAAGAGATGCACCGCGACGTCTCGCGCTACTCTCATAGCAATGTGGAAGGGTCAAGCGGTTGGGCTCGGACCAATCAGACGTGCCTTAATCTCGCTCTGATGTTTTAAACGACATTTAGACTTTAATTGTGGAAATTCAAAACTTCATTAACTCTAAAAGATGGGAGGGGAAGTATTTATTTGTATTTGTATATTTGTGATGTTGGAAAACTTAGATTGTATTGGAGGGAATAGAAATAAAGTTGTGAGCTCTTAAAAGTGATTGAAATGTTCCTTGCATTCCTTACTATCCATCAGTCCCTTAGTGTATTAACCACTATCGTCAACTCTCTACCAATGATTCCTTATTATCTCTGTTATTAAGTGCCTTCTGGCCAGCAGGCTGTATGTAGCCTATTACCCCACTCTGGGGAACCAATAACCACCTTCTTAACTTAAACATGAATAACAAGTAGCAATATCTTGGGTGTTTATAAGTGACAGCAGTGACGGAGTACACTGGCTGCTTTGTTTTGGAACAACATTAAGTATTATACGGCTAAATGTGGCAGGGGAGGAGCCAGTAAACTAGGAGAGTAACAAATACATATTAAATGCGTGAGGGGCAGAACCCATACATATTTGGCATTCTGGCTGTATGCCCTTAGCCCGGGTTTCATCTAACAGAGGTGGTCAACCAGTAGAGGGGCAGAGAGGTGGCGGCAGCCCGTGGCAGGCCCAGGAAATCAACACAGAATAATATGGAAAACATTGGGAATTAGAACGAGATGGTGCATGCATGCCTATAGTATAAAATAATATTGACAAGGCATATGGCTGAAAAACAAGTACTAAGGGAAACAAGTAGATATTCTGAAGGAAAAGAAATACCATGATAAATTATACTTTATATATATTTATATTATACACAGCATAACAACTAGCTATAGATTGGGAGTAGGATATTTGTGAATTATAGGCAGAGGGCATTATAATTCTAGCTGTAACTGTTACCTTCATTGAATTCAATTAAAACCACATGCAGTCACGAGAATATAGTTCTAGAAAAACTACGAAAATAACTAAGCACATATAATGAAAAGCATGATTTGCTAACATATCTAATAGCCCTCATGGATTGGTAGAAAGAAGTAATTCACATAGGCCCGGGACTATGACCTTGACCCATTTACGTTCATTCTTCCCGCACTATTACTTATGACTATATAGTAGTCACATGTGAGCCCCACTACCACACGGTGGTGATCTCAACTAAACTGAGCCTCATTACATCATACGGACGAGCTGGTGGCAGCACACTAGCAGGGTAGTCCGGGTGGTGGACGATTCTACCCCTTGTTAGTGGCCACCACCCAATGGAGGCAACATGTTACCCAGATGTGCAGTGCTTGGGCACGCTACTCTCCTAACTTGGAGGTAATAAACTAGGGAACGACCCCGCAGACTGAAGCAACCTATGGTGTGTCGCTCAGCCATTGACACCCCATAGGATAGATTACCAGTCCATCATAACATCCGGGGAAGAAGAGGTGGAAGGAGATGGCGCCACCGGAAAGTGTTGCATCTTACGGAGTATAGCAGTAATCACAATACTATCTTTATACTCGCATAATACGTTATACATCACATAAATAAAGTACTCCTCAATTGCATGCCTCACTGCTATATTATGCTTGCAGTTACTGTAAGTGTTGTATATTTTAATATGCCAATATTATTATGAAATTGATGCAATAGTGCTGTTTTGGTAGTTCCATGAGTTGCCAAAACCGGAAGTGGCATTTCCCGCAATCGCGCCCATCTTGTGGTGGACCAGGGGGCGCCATCGTACACCCCCACTACAGCTGCTGATGCTTCCAGAACACCTCGCCACTTGCCAGCGTACTACCTTATTAGTCACTATCTATCGAAATATATATGAAATATTGCAAGTAACGTAAAACGTCTCTAACCGACCACCTCCAGATCAACCACTCCTCTATATTGATCACTTTATTTGGGTCTCAAATGATCACCCATAAAACACCATTGTAGCGATAAAAATGACTCCCTAAGCCGACCACCTCCCTGAATGGACCATTTAAAGTTGGTCACATGGTCTGTCGATTTATAGAGGTTTTACTGTATATATGCCATTTGTGGAGATTTGAATGGCTTGTTGACTGCACTGCTCTTGGAAACAGAATGGGGTGGCTGAATAGGTAAGAGCGCTGGCTGGTTTTCTATGCACGAGATCGTTAGTTCAAACCCTAACAGAGTTAAACCAATGACTTACCAAATTTATACTTGTTGTGCCCTAGCAAAGCATTCAACATTACTAGGATAGGCCAAGAACTGGCTTCCTCACTGTCAGGATAATTTGATTGAGTGGGATAACGGGTCATGGTAGTAGCAGCCTGGTCTTCCAGTTAAGCAGCACTATAACATTGCCAGGAGTGTGCCCTGACAGCAAGTCGTCCCCGTCCAAATATGACCTTAGGTGTTGCTAGAACGTAAAACACCAATAACATCAGCAGTGCTCTTGGGAGAGCCCCCCCCCCACCACCACCCTAGCTGCCTCTGTATAACCATGTTAAACATATCCCCAGCACAAATGTATTATTTCAATAAGATCATAGGACAAGCAGCTAAGGGCACGACTCTAGATCTGAACTGCAGACAATATTTGGCGGAAGCAGAGGACAAGAGGCGACACAACCGAAAGGTCAGTCCTTGTTGTCCTGATATTGTTATCGCCCCGAACCTATCAGGAAGGGCGGAAAGTAATGGGGCATCTCGGGTTGGGCGATAAACGGGGAGGGAGGTGCTCAGGGGCCTACTTCACAATTACCCACAGCACACATTCAAAGACTTCTTTATCGCCATCCCGGCCTGCCACAAGAATAGGCGGTGGTGGTGGTGATGTGTGTGTGTGGGGGGGGGGGGGAATAACAGAGTGGGGCAATGTTGAGAGAGGAAATTGTGTGACATTAGCCACAGGTTCCGGTCTTTTGAACTTAGAAGATCTTAACTTTTGGAATGTATACTACTGAGTCAGCAATTTAACTATGCGCAAGGTGCCGAATACAATTTGTGCATGGAGTCAACCAAAATGTTCGACATTCTCAATGATATACAAAGTGTAAGAGGGACTGCATGGCATGGGTTATATAGTCAGGTACAAATGTTATGGTTTCACAAAATGTTGATAAAACATAAATCGATGTCGTGTTCTGCGATAAAATGTTGGAAGTGGACAATTTTGTTGCGGAGTCCTGTTGAGAAAAAGGGTACTCTTTGTATGATTTTGAAAATGGTGAATACTGTATATGACTCCCCCACCCCCGCCCCCCTAATTCCTTTCAATCATAAGGATTCTTTTTTACACAGAGTATTGATAGTAAGTGGAGATATATCAATAATAGGTTTGGATAGAGGCTATATCCATTACTGATTTCCAACTGACTTATGGTTAAAGGTAATAAAAGACCAAATTTGAACCCGTCCTGATATGACCTTAGATGTTGTCAGTACGTAAAACTCTAACAACCAACCAACCAAATTTGAACACAAACTTGACTGAGTGAAGGGTCAGCCCACTGTATAGTTGTTTGTTTGTTGGGGTTTGACATCCTAGCAATATATATAGTAATATCATCACGAGTACCGGCTTGTTTGTTTGTTTGTTTGTTGTTGTTTTACGTCCTAGCAACATCTAAGGTCATATCAGGACGGGTACCGACTTGTGACAGTGCGCACTCATAGCGACTTTATAGTGCTGTCCCACTGGGAAACCAGGCCGCCGGCACCATGACCTGGTATCCCACTCAGTCACATTATCCTGACACTGAGCACACCAGTCCTTGCCCTATCCTAATAATGCCGAGCGCCTGGCTAGGAAGCAACAAGTGTCAATTTTAAAGTCATTGGTTTGACTCGACCGGGACTCGAACCCACGATCTACCAGCACGGGAGACGGACGCTCTAACTCATTCGGCCATCCCGTCTGGTGCATCGTGTCCACTCATGGCGATTTCACAGTGCTCTCCCACTGGAAGACTGAGAACCTGGCACCATGACTCGATATCCAACTCAGTCACATTATCCTGATATGGAGCAAAGCAGTCCTTTCCCTATCCTAGTAATGCGGAGTGCCAGGCTAGGTAGTGAACAGTATCAACTTTTTTAAGGCATTGTTTTGAGTCGGTCGGGAGTTTTGAACCCGAAAATATTCCGTTTTAGTTAATTTTTGCTCAATTATTATTTGAACATTGAGCACCTGTTCTATTTGCAATTACATTGAGGGTGTCATACTTGCTTTTAGATGTGGCTGCATTCAAATTGTACATGTTAGTTATAAAATGGGTAATTCACGAACCTTGAGATCACATTAGTGTTGCTAAGGAAGCATACCATACGCTGCAGTATTTTGTCCCTAAGGCACAATCGCCTTTGCTTCGTCGCTATGGAGAAAGTCAACGTCGTGGTTACCAACACGCGCTCTGGCATTCACTAATGAGCCTGGGCCGCGTTTAGGGTATGCCTCGGAGATGTCTCGGAGACGTCTCGGAGATGCCTTTTGACTTATTTGCGTTCAGGGTGCGTCTCAGAGACATCTCGGAGACGCCTCCAAATTCAGACAGGAGACAAAAAGCGCCTCAAAAATGGCCACCATATTCAGTGGTTTCAGCCAATCAGAGCGCTTCTTTTCCATTGCAAAATGGGTGCCGCCTAGGGGGGTAGCCATTTTTGAGGCGACAGACTGCTTTTACCGTTCAGACTAGCGTGACGTCAGGGATTTTCCCGAGATGTCTAGGAGGCATACCCTGAACGCGGCCTTGGAGCAATAGTCCACTGATTACTATGGTTAAAATTTCACCCAACCACTCATGTCTAATCTTGCTTTGTGTGAAAATCAGAGCTGGCTGAGTGTCTGATATGCTTCAGAAAATTCTGAAGGAGTCGAACTCTCGGGTACATGTCACTAATAACATTTTTCACTATGATAATGACCTAATAATTACTTGTGCAATTGATTAGATGAATTGATGAATAACAAATCCCATTCCCAACATGAAGATATTATAAATAAACTGTGTGTCCCCGAAAAATGTAGAAGTTGATCTATAACAATGTAAAGCCATTAAGCTCTGCTGCAATATGAATATCTATTAATATGAATAATTAATGCAACAGGCATTTAAATTAATTAACTCATATTATAATTAAACATTATATATAGATTGTATTATTATACATTCGAAATACTGTTATTTCTTAACAACTGAGTAATTATAATAAAAACTTGTATATGAGCACAATCTCGGTCTTCAGCGTCTGAATTATGATTACGGGGCACGAGCTCGCCCACGCCTATAACACATTCCAGCCTATTGACTGAGGCGCACAACTATTAAAGCCTCATAGTCTGATGAAGACATCAACTTTTCCAAACTAACACCATTGCTGACCCTTGCACAGAGAATGAGACGAGGAAGATTGGGAATAAACATCACTTTAATTGCTATGCGGGTCAAGGTCTTCTTCGGCTCACACGCCGGGAATATGTTCAAATACATGTCAGTTCTGCGAAGAGGGTGTCTCACATAGCAGGCGAGTAACATGAAGAGGTAAATACCGTGCTATCATAATGACAGTTAAGACAGCGCTATCAAAGATATATGCATCTTATCATTATCCTTTCGCAATCATGAATCAATGTGCTCTAGAGGCGTCGCTAAATAAAGCAAGTTTTATCAATCAGGAGTCAAATCAATCATCAATCAAGTTTGCCATATAATCCTCATCTAAATCAGATAGCAGTAAATCTTATTCATAGTCAATCAATCAATCATTTTGTATCTTTAGTTTTGTTGGGGGTGTTTTTCGTCTGATTGGTGATTTCTTCCACCTGATCAGGTGGAGGTGTGGGTGGGTGGGTGGGTGGGGGGGTAGAGAAGAGGTGTGACCTGGTGGGCTGTGCGATTGAGAGTGATTGTATAATGGTGTTTGATTCCTGGAGGTAGGGATTGCTGGTGTGAGCGGGCGGTGATTGGGGTGAGATAGTGGGGGTGGCTGTGGTGGCTAGCTGTGATTGGGTGGAATGTGGGTGGCTCCTGCGGTGGCTTTAGTTGTGTGTCTGGCTCGACCCCCCACCCTGACCCCCCCCTTATCCCCCCATTGGTGCGATGGGCAGTGTTATGTGTCAGCTCAGTGTGCCCTCAGTAATGACCACAAATGAACGCCTATGCGCTCATTCCATCCACTTAGCTAAATTCACATACCTGATTTTTGTCATTTTGGGGCTAGCATGCTAACCATTACATAACCTAGGCACCCTGATGTAATTACCCTATCCATACCCACTTGTCTATGTCGCCCCTTGGCTGAGAGGGATGGTCGAATGAGTTTAGGGTCCATCTCCCGTTTCGGTAGATCTTGGGATTCGAACCCACGGGTTCTAATCCTGGTTGAGTCAAACAAATGACATAGAAATGTATACGTGTTGCTTCCTAGCCAGGCGTTCATCATTATCAGGACAGGACAAGGACTAGTTAGCTCAGTGTCAGGATACTGTGACTGAGCGGAATGAACAGGTCATGGTGCTGGTGACCTGGTCTCACTGTAAGGCAGCACTATACAGTCGTCATGAGTGCGTACTGTGTACAATGTCGGTAGCCATCCTGATATGACATTTGATGTTGCCAGGACATAAAACTCCAACATCCAACCATCCAATCATAAGAACAGAGGAGACATTCCAATCAATAAAAACATTCACCAAATTTATTTTTTGTAATTAATTTTTTTAAAGACAAGGTTTTGTGTGGTTTCACATGGATAACATTAGATGATTGGAGGGAGCTAATAATGTATTCATGTTGCATTTCATGTCTTGTTTGTCTGGAAGCGAGGCTAGGTTATACCCCTGTCACACTATGATGTAACGAGCAAATGTAAGCCTGACGTGATCACGTTTCATCATTATGTTGACGTACGTTGGGTTACGTTATGATGACATCAGAATGACGTTAGACTGAGGTCGAGCTACGTCACATTATGTTGTGTGACATCGGCGCGTGTCAAAGTTTTGAACCTGTTCAAAACTTTGGACGTAACTCGAACGTAAGGGTTTACGTTCACCATACGTTTTGTACACGTTCGGCGAACGTCAATGAAGTTAAACGGACATTAGTCAAACGCTGCTCACTACGTTCAACTACGTTCCACTACATTGACCCACATTAAACCCGGTGGAAACGTCCACATGGCGTAATGGGAATGTCAGGAAAACGTCAGGATAACGTCAGAAGAAAGTACATTCAACATACGTTCAACATTTCGCCACCATGTCATGACGTATGTAACATGACGTAGCGTAGTTCTGTCGATGGAATCGCGTTCATAACGTTCCGTGAACGTAATGAAGTTGTTCTCTCTCGTTGAATGACGGCATCACTATGCTTTACCGATGTTACGCTCTCATCAACTACGCTGCATCCACGTTCAACTTGTGCCCAAATTTGCATACTACGCCAAGAAGTTCAACGTTCTTCACGTTCTCCCTATGCTGATGTTGTTATGTCGTAGTGTGACAGGGCCTTTAGCAAGCACAGAACAGCGGCATTAATAATGTGTCAGGACTCATCTGAGAATCATGACCCACATATGGCTTTGCACACAAAATCTCAGCAGCCAAAAAGTGGGGGTGGCAAGTGTATGCGTTGTATAGACCTTTTCCACAGAGCAAGCTGCACACTAAGGTGTTATTAACTACATTAGTTCTTTCCACTGCTGAAACAGTGCCGGTGTAGCAGGAAATCGCTAACACCTGGAGATCGCACACCGCAGGATTTATGATTTCCTAGGAAATCGCAGACCCCTTTGGAAATCGCAAACCCCCCATGCTAGTAAATAATGGTTTAAATAATGGATAAATAAGAATTTGAAATATTTAAATGGTTCTAATTACTGTATGCAATGACTCAAGTTGGAACTAAAAAGGATATGTTGCTTACAGCATTGTTTACAAGACCTAGAAAAATGGCTGGAGACACAATGTCTCCAGCTATATGCGGATGACACTGTCGTATATGCAGAAGGAAGCACAGTAGAGGAGGTAGCAACCAAACTGAACAACCTCCTGCTAAAGCTGGACGGCTGGTGTGAATCCAATAAATAACCATCAATGCAAATAAATCTAAAACTGTACTCTTCTTACATACAGCAATCACAGGAAGAAACCTACAATGTACACTAGGAAACCAAACACTGGAAAGTGTAAATCACTACAAATACCTAGGCCTAGAACTAGACAGCCAGCTAAACTACAATCTGTGTGTAACAAAAATCATACAAAAAGTAAATCACAAACTATGGCTATTTGCTAAACTAAAACTATATGACACAATATATGTTAATAAAAATCTTCAAAGGTATGGTAATCCCCTATTTTGACTATGGGGATGTAATATACATGGGTGCTAAAAAAGAGTTACTTAAAAAATTGCAGATACTACAAAATAGGGCCCTGAAAATCTGCCTGAAAGTAGACAAACTACACCCCACTTATGACCTACACAAAAGAACTAAAGTAAAGCTACTAGAAAACAGAAGGATAATCCACCTAAAAACATTAGCATATGGATATAGCCAAGACATTAAGCGTCTAACGCAACCACTAAGGTACACCAGAGCAAGCAAGGCACCACTACTAAGGCAGACCAGAAGCCAGATCAAAGCCCATGAAAGGAGCACACTCGAAATGGCCACCAAGGCATGGAATGTGCAAACAGTGAAAGAAAGACAAATCCCTGACCTAAAAACGTACAAAAAATATCTGTGCAAAATAAAAACTGGAAACCCCAACTGAACTGCACCACAAGGGGGCAGGTGATATGTCACAGCCCACCAACTGGACAGCCCAGGGCGGGATAACCGGAAATATAAAAGCCAACAACAATATAAATCAAATCAAATTCAAACACACATAACTCAACCACCTATTACGTACAGGCCTATGGACATGTAAATAAAATAGGCTAGTATAGAATTAAGTAGAAAAAAGTGGAAAACTCTTCCCAAGAAAACCCCAAAACACTAACATAGAACCATAAGAAAACAACTAACATAGTAATAAGAATAGAACAAAAATACAATCCCAAGAAGGCCCAAACAAACAAACATAGGTTACTAAACATACCAACAGACTATCTATTTGCTACTGAAATGCAGACAGTCAAATAACTTATCAGCAGCTACTGCTTGGTAAGACAACACCAACACTACAGCTGGCCAGCATTGGTCGTAATGCGAAGCATTACGTTTGATGCGAGGGAAGGGAGAGACCCTCCCCCGCCCCGCGTGTCGCGCTGCCTCTCACCTCGGCCGCCGCCGCTCTCTCCCCCCCCCTCCCCCGCCACTCGCCTTTGTCCGCGCGGCTCACGCCTCGCGCGATGTGGTGGAGCACGCCACCTACACCCTCCCCCCGGCCTGCCAGCATTCACACCTCCTGCCGCCGCCGTCCCCTTCCCTCCCTTATAAGGCCGCCGGCCGCCCTCCTCAGGCACTCACCTTCCTGCCGTCCTCCTGCCCGTGTCTTCTTCTTCTTTGGACTTTCCACCTCGGACCGCTGCCCAACCCTACAGAAACACAGAAGATGCCTCGAGGAAAGGGCCGCGCATGGAAGAGCTCCCGGGCTGCCCCTCAGACACCGGGGCCCGCCGCGACGCCGCGCCGGGAGGAGTCACCCGCCTCCGCCCCGGCGACGCCCGAGGCGCCCTCGGACCGCGGCTCGGGGTCCGAGATCTCAGCCCTACTGGAGGCTATGCAGCGAATCCAGCTCGACCAGCGACAATCTGCAGCCGACGCGCGGCAGTCCGCGGCCGACGCACGCCAGGCCACGGCGGACATCCACGCCCGGATCGACGCCCTGGCCCTCGGGGAAGCTCGCCCCGTGCCAGAGCGCCCGACGCCCGCCTCAAAACACCCAGCAGCGCCTACACCTCGGGCGCGCAGCGCCATCACGGAGCGCCCGCCGCCGCCGCCTCACGCGACCCTGCCCGGGGAGGCCCACCCGGAATACGAGCGCTACCACCACCTCGACGCCCAGAGCCCGCACACCGCATCCCCGGCCTACCAGGAGGACTTCACCCGGCACAGCCCCTCCTCCGCGGCCGACGCTGTCCGGGAAATACTGGCTTCCGCCGAGGCCCGTCACTCCACGAGGCGACAAGGTATTCCGCCCAACTATGTGTTCCCCTCTGACCTCGTGAAACGGGGGGCGGAGAGGAGGTCGGTGAAACGAGGGGAAGCTACCAGGGAGGAATACGTCCTAGCCCTCCTCACCCTCCTCGACCACCCCGACTTCCCCTCCCATTCCACCAAGGGACTCCACCACCACCTCCTCGCGGTGTGCCGCGACAACCTCATCTACCCGTGGGGTACCGTCCGCCGGTACTCAGAGAGCGTGTTTACTGCCATCGCGGACGGGACCCTCCCCCACGGGTGGCACGACCCAGTAGCCATCAACCTCCTTAGGCTAGAGTCCCTGGCCACGCCCGCCCAGCCTGCCGCCGCCCAGCCACGCCCACTCGACCATGCCAAGCCCCGGCCACAGCCCCAGCCCCGCGCCCACACCGACACCCGGGTAGCTTACTCCAGGGAGACCCACGGGCCCCTGTGTTACGCGTGGAATCGGGACCCCACCTCATGCACCCAGGCCGTCCCGGGGGAGGTTCATGGCCAAGGGGCCACCAGGATGCGCCACGCCTGTGCCTACTGCGCAAACGTACGGAAAATGCTAACCGTGCACAGCGAGGAGGCATGCCTGGCAAAGCGTGCCCGCATGGCGGCCCCGCCCTCCCCGGATTTTTGAAGAGCCGGTACCTCCAGCCCGGCCCGGAGGCCCCTAACCGGCCCACTAACCACGACGCCGCCCCCCGACCATGCTCCCGCCATCCCGACATCAGCCACCTCACTCACCTCTTGCCCGAGGCGCGGCCAGTCCGCCGCCCCGGAGCCGCCAAGCCCACCGGCAGCCACCCTCCTCACGGGCCCCAGCGCCCCCTCAACAAGGCTCCCACCGCCAATCCCAGCAGTTCTCCGCCTCCCGGGGCGCGGCCTGACCGCGGCCTCGGGAAAGCCGTACCCTCCGGCGACCACCCTCTCCCCGGGCCTCAGCGCCCCCTCAGTAAGGCTCCCACCGCCGCCCGGCCCCAGCCGCCGATCAACCCCGGCCCTGAAGATCACCTCGACCCTGGCGACACCGCCTTCCTCTCCCCCCCCCCCACGACCCGCCCCCTGACCCCCCTGACCCCCCCCCTACCGCCCAGGCCTTCGCCACCCCCCTCGCCCGCCCCCGCCGCACCTCCTCACCCTCCCCCCGCCCCCACAACCACCACCAACCCCCCTCCTTAGACGAGCCCACCGTCGATGTCATCGACCCCGTCCTCCAAGCCACCCTCCCCGCAGCACCCACCTGCGGCCCCACCCCCGCCCTGTACCGGCCCACCATACTCGCCTCCTGGCCCCACACTTCCGGCGAGGCGTGGGAACGCTACCCTGCCCTCCGGCACACCTACACCGCCCTCCGGGAAGCGGGCCTCCCTAATTTTTTGGCCGCCCGCATCCCCCTCCCCTCAGGCCTCAGCATCCCTGCCTGGCGCTCCCGCCTCCGAGACTACCCTGACCACGCCGTCCTCGACCTCCTCGAGTTCGGTTTCCCCGCAAACTACTCTGCCCCTACCCTCCCCCGCCCCTCATTCACCAACCACCGTGAGCCCCCCGAATGCCTCCCTCACATCCAGGCCTTCATCAAAACAGAGCTGGCCCTCGGCGCCCTCATCGGCCCTTTCCACGTTCCTCCCTTCTCCCCCTGGACCCAGGTCTCCCCCATGATGACCCGCCCCAAGTCCGACCCTGGTAAGAGGCGGGTCATCGTGGACCTCTCCTACCCCCGAGGTGCCAGCGTCAACTCCGGCATCCCCCGACGCGAATACCTCGGGGAGCCCCATACCTACACCCTCCCCTCCGTCGCCGACGTCGGCCGCCGCATCATATCCGAGGGCGTAGGGGCCTACGCCTGGTCGGCGGACATCTCCCGGGCCTACCGGCAGCTCCGGACCGACCCCCTCTCCTGCCCCCTTTTCGGGATAACCCTGGACGGGGCCACCTACATCGACCTCGCCCTCCCCTTCGGATGCCGCTCCTCGGGCGCGGCCTGCGTCCGCGTCACCTCGGCGGTGGCCTGGATCCTTCGGCGCGAGGGGTTCCACGCCCTCGTGTACGTCGATGATTTCATCGGCTGCGAGGGCTCCTACCTGAGGGCCTGCAAGGCCTTTGACGCCTTCCTCGCTCTCACCACAGCCCTCGGCCTCGACGTGGCGCCCGGAAAGTGTCACCCGCCCGCTGTCCGCCTCCTCTGGCTCGGCTTTGCCCTCGACAGCGAGGCCATGACCATCCGGGTCGCCCCCGAAAAGATCCAGGCCCTCGTCGACGACTGTGAGGCCCGCGTCGCCCGCCCTACCCTCGGGAAGCAGGAGCTCCAGAGTCTCCTGGGGCGCCTAAACCACGTGAGCAGCTGCGTACTCCCCGGCCGGAAATTCATGGCCCGGCTCCTCGGGGCGCTGCGCAGCTGCCTCGGGGCCCCAACCCTCACCCTCACCGACGACGCCCTCCGGGACCTGAAATGGTTTGCCGCCTACGGCCGCATCTCTAACGGTCTCCACCTCCTCCGCGCTCCCGAGGTCCGTCGTTGGGTGATTGAGTGCGAATCCTGCCTTACCGGGGGGGGGGCCTTCTCCCCGACCCATTACTACGCCCGAGGGTACTCCAAGGCCTTCCGGGCGCGCTTCCCGACCATCCATGAGCTCGAGGCGGTCAACCTCGTCGTGGCCCTTCGCGCCCTCTTACCCGGGGACGCAGCAGGGGCCACGGTCATAGTCAACACTGACAACATGGCCTCCGCCCTCGCGCTCGAGTCGGGGCGCGCCCGAGACGCCACCCTCGGGACATGCGCGCGGGAGCTCTGGCTGATCGCGGCCACGGGCTCCTTCGACCTACGCATCATTCACAAGCCCGGGGCGGACCTCCTCCTCGCCGATGCCCTCAGCCGCGCCCACCTAACAGGCCCCTGGGAGGCGACAGCCCGCCGCGAGGTGGCCCGCCTCGGGCTTCTCCCCACCAGCATCACCCATGACGCTTTTCCCTTCTACCCCGGCCTTTAGGTTTTTCCCCCCGAGGAGGTAGCAGCCGTCTCCCGCTTCCGCGCCGCTTCCCTCGCCCCGGCGACTTGGAAGAACCGTCGTCGCCAGGCCGAGGACTTCGTCGCCTTCGCGGTGGCCCGAGGTGTGGACCCCCTCGCGCCCACGCCCTTCGATGTTGCCGCCTTCACCGCCGCTCTCTTCCTCCGCGGGCTCGCGCCCGCCTCCGTGAAAAACTCCGTCTCGGGCGCCCGCTCCTGGGTCGAGGGTGCCGGGGGCCTCACCTCGGGCTTCGACGCCCGCCTGCCCAGGGACGTCTGCCGAGGCGGGGAACGGGCCTCACACCACGTCCAGCGGCAGGCGCCGCCCCTCTCCCCGCAGCAGCTCACGCTCGTCGTAAGACACCTCGCCCGTGCCGGGGCCGCCTCCATCGTCCCTCGGGCCGCCCTCCTCCTCGGGTACTTCGGGATGCTGCGCCAGTCTAATCTGCTGGCCCCGAGTCCCGAGGGTTGGGGCGGTCCCCACACCCTGACCCGCGACGAATTCCGCCCCGCGCCCGGGGGCCTCCGCCTGCAGATCAGAAGCTCAAAGACTATCTCAAGCCCCTCGGGCGCGGTCGCCCTCTTCATCCCGGCCATCCCGGGCTCCGCCCTCTGTCCCGTCGCGGCCTGGCTCGGAGCCACCGCCCTCTGCCCGGCTGCTCCGGACGCGCCTGCGTTCATGATGCCCTCCGGCCGGCCTCTCGACCCGCGCTCCCTCACCGCGCTGCTGCGAGGGGCCCTCGCCGCCCAAGGGGTGCCGCGGCCCGAGGACTTTACCCTTCACAGCCTCCGGCGGGGGGCCGCCCAGGCTTGCCAGCGCGCCGGGGTCCCTATCACCGACATTATGGCCCAAGGCACCTGGACCTCGGCGGCGGTGCACGCCTACGTGCCCCGCCTCGCACCCTCGGGCGCCCCTCGAGCCCTCTGCGCCGTTTTGGTGGAGGGCTCCTCGGCACCCCCCTCAGGCCATTGACATTTATACCACCTGAACTACGAAGTTTTTTGATACTTTCTACCTTTTATTACCTTACAGACTTTCTACCTTTGTCATCTTATTATCTACCTCATTGTTACATTGTTTGCTCTGTTTGTCTGAGAGGCGTGAATAAACGTCTCTTTTCCCACCCCCGCCTCGCCTTCTTCCTTCTCGCGCATCGGTCGTAATGCGAAGCATTACGTTTGATGCGAGGGAAGGGAGAGACCCTCCCCCGCCCCGCGTGTCGAGCTGCCTCTCACCTCGGCCGCCGGCGCTCACTCCCCCCCCCTCCCCCGCCACTCGCCTTTGTCCGCGCTGCTCACGCCTCGCGCGACCCCCGCTGCTCGCCACCTCTCACCCTCCCCCCGGCCTGCCAGCATTCGCACCTCCTGCCGCCGCCGTCCCCTTCCCTCCCTTATAAGGCCGCCGGCGGCCCTCCTCAGGCACTCACCTTCCTGCCGTCCTCCTGCCCGTGTCTTTTTCTCCACCCACCCACCCAACTCTCCTCTCCTCTCTCCTACCCTCTGGTGGAGGGCTCCTCGGCACCCCCCTCAGGCCATTGACATTTATACCACCTGAACTATGAACTTTCTTGATACTTTCTACCTTTTATTACCTTACAGACTTTCTACCTTTGTCATCTTATTATCTACCTCATTGTTACATTGTTGCTCTGTTGTCTGAGAGGCGTGAATAAACGTCTCTTTTCCCACCCCCGCCTCGCTTTCTTCCTTCTCGCGCATCGAAAACAAGCCTGGGTACCCAGCCGTACATGCTATGGACAGTATAAATACAGCCTCAATTAAAAAAATTAAATAAATAAAGAAATGTTAAACAAAAAAACATTACCGATCCTGAAACTGAGTGATAATACCAGGATATTGCGGCACCTCTTTACCTGGCCTTTAGAATGGCCACAATAGTGACATCTGTGAATAAAGGCTGTTTGCAGCACATGTGCGGTCGGAATTACGAACTGGACTATTGCAAAGATGTTTTCATTAGGAAAAAGACTGCCAAACATGGCGGGGTTGCGATTTCCATTGGGGATATGTCATTTCCTATGAAATCGCAAACCCCCCATGCCCATATATGGCATGGGGTTTGCGATTTCCTAGGATATCACAAGTGGGGGTTTGCGATGTACAGGGTTTGTGATTTCCTGCTACACCTTTAGATGTAACTTCAACAATTAGGATATGATCTGGTTATCTTAGGATCCGGCGATTGGAACATTAATAGCTATCTTCGAAATATAATTATTCTGTGCGAAACCAATTAAGTAAATAATTTTGGCTGTCACTACCTAGCCTGGCACTCGGCATTACTAGGATAGGGAAAGGAGTAGTGGAATGGGAAAGACCAATTATATGTGGTTGAAATTTACCCTGCTTACTCAATAAATGTAAATAGATATATACAAATTTTAAAACGCTATAATAACTTAGATAAGAAAATTCCAAATCCGTAAATATATATTTCTTAATTAATTAAAAATATATTGATATATACTGCACAATGGTTTCGCTGGTATGACTTTCTTTTGACAAATACAACACCTGACATAGGGTTACTATATACAAATAATATCTTCAGACTTAAGGCCTGGTCATACCCCTGTCACACTACGATGTAACGAGCAAACGTAAGCCTGACGTGATCACGTTTTTTCATTACGTTGACGTATGTTGGGTTACGTTACGATGACGTCAGAATGACGTTAGACTGATGTCAAGCTACGTCACGTTACGTTGTGTTACGTCGGCGCGCGTCAAAGTTTTGAACCTGTTCAAAACTTTTGACGTAAATCGAACGTAAGGGTTTATGTTCGCCGTACGTTCTGTACACGTTTGGTGAACATCAATGACGTTAAACAGATGTTAGTCAATCACCGCTCACTATGTTCAACTACGTTCCACTACGTTGACCCACATTAAGCCTGGTGGAAACATCCACGCAGTGTAATGGGAACGTCAGGAGAACGTCAGGAGAATGTCAGGAGAATGTACGTTCAACGTATGTTCAACATTTTGCCACTGGGTCATGACGGATGTAATGTCACAAAACGTAGTTCTGGTGATGGAATAACATTCATAACGTTCCGTGAGCATAATGATGTTGTCCGCTCTTGTTGAATGACGGCATCACTATGCTTTACCGACATTACGCTCTCGTCAACTACGCTGCATCCACGTTCAACTTGTGCCTAAATTTGCATACTATGCTGAGAAGTTCAACGTTCTTCACGTTCTCCCTACGCTGACGTCGTTACGTTGTAGTGTGACAGGGCCTTCACATACACGTTAGTGAATGTAGTTGGACGTAGTTGAACAAAGTGGAGGCTAACATAGTTGAACGTACCGGCATCCATACTTCTCCGGTACGTTCAACTATGTTAACCTCCACTCCGTTCAACTAAATCCACTAACGTGTATGTGACCAGGCCTTGACTCCGGTTACCTCAAGCGAGAAATCACCAAATATAAAATTACATATTCCCGACTATATTCAGCTGTCTAAGATGCCTTTTTCTGATCAATGTCAAACGTTATTTTTGTTAAACTGAAGACATAGATATAATATTTGTGTTACTGTTCTTCTACTGGACGTCAACTTAATTCAACTTGGCTCCTGCGATTGAAGGCGCTTTATTAAATTTACATTCTTATTTTTAAAGCTGCATAGTCCGATGAAGCATCAAATTTTAAAAACCGAAACAATTATCTAGATTTGATTCTCCATATCTAAGTTAGATAGTAATGCACTCAGTGAACATTTGTTTCTGCGTAGAAGAGAATACTGGGTCAAATTAATAGAACCTATTTCTGAAGAAGCCTGTGGCATGCTTGCCAAAACGAATATTACATATTTGCCTCCAAATATCTCAAAAGTTAGCAATTTAAATAAAGGTTACTTCAAACCAAAGAAAAGTAGATAATAATGATCAATCTAATATATTTGTCTCACAAAAATGACAGATACTGAAAACCAACTGTAAATAAAACCAAAATATTCATGGTCTCAATGTAGCTAAGACTACCCGGAAGTTAGGTCAGTAATTCCTCAAGATGGCGCCGAAAGCGGGAATATCCCACCACTATCCAACCTAGCAACTCTCGCGCGTTGCGAGATCACGTGGTTACCAGACCGGAAGCACAGCATAAGGACTCTCAGGAGGCTGTAGCCCAAATGAGGGCCCCCGCATTTACTAATACTTCAACAGCTCGCTTTCGCAGTAAAATGGGACAAACTTGAATAGCAAATTGGAAGCTTTGTTCTGATTTTCTATGGTCATCTAATCTGTGTTTAGAGTTAGATAGTCCGTGTTTAGAGTGACATAATCCGTGTTTAGACTTGGATAGTCCGACGGTTTTGAGGTTTTGTCATTTTTCTAGGATAAATCAATTTATTGATTGTTATAATCTACCTTACATTAGGTTGAAGTAACTTTTAATTTAAATGGCTAAGTTTTGAGATATTTCAAGTGCAAACATATCAAATTAGTTTTGGTGAGCATGCCCAAACTCTGACACCATAGGCTTCAGCAGTAACATCTTCTATTAACATGGCTCACCATTCCCTTCTACGTGGCAACAAATGCTTAATAAGTGCATCAATATCTAAGTTAGATACTTAGAATCAAATATTATAAATAATTGTTTTGGTTTTGATAATTGTATCCATCATCGGACTATGCAGTTTTAATATAGTTTCAGTTTCTTCAGTTCAAAGCGAATAGAGACTTTCTGCCTCGGTTTCGTCGTGATATGTAGGCGACTTCCGGTTGGCGGTTTGCTGGTAACCGCCTTCACGACACGGTGATAATGCGTGCAGTAATTGGGTGGTGGGCATGTCGGATCCAATTGTCGGTACCGGCTTTCACCGCCCATGTACCGCCTGTACCCGGTGTATCAGGAGGTAATGCAGCTATTTGTAGTCAAGTACGGGCGCCTTGGTAACGCATTACAGAAAAAGGCCAAGCGAAACGATGGTTGCTTCTTGATTCTGGTTCGAATATTGAAATAATAAAATAATAAAAAAAGGTATTTCTGGGATGCGTGAGTTCCTTGGTATTTTTCGTCCTGATATGAATTTAGATGTTGCCAGGACGCAAAACTCCAACAAGGAAAGTTATTGTAGTGGTCTGCACCGACCTCTCAGGTAAGGAGCCGCATAGACAGGTAGGCGTGGGTAGTGGAGTGACATCAGGGAGCCTAGATGGTGTAATGGTTAGCACACTGGCCTGGAATGCAAAGAGATGTGGGTTTGAGTCCCGCTCTAGGCACAATATTTCCCATTTTCATCACCCCATGACACTGGTTGCTGTGACCAGGATCCTGTACAAGCTACGCACTGTATAGTTGTTGAACCTACCCTGTGTATGTGTAAGTGCACTGCCTGTATGTATGTAATTGGAAGCATTAAAAGGCTTACAATTCCAGGGGGACGAGTGTAGTGTTCTGCACTGACCTCTCAGGTAAGGAGCCGCATAGACAGGTAGGCGTGGGCAGTGTGGTGACATCAGGGAGCCTAGGTGGTGTAATGATTAGCACACTGGCCCGGAATGCTTAGAGATGTGCTATTTGGTGTGATTACAGTTGGGTGGTTGTCCATCACCGGCCTATCAGTCATCATGGCCTGGATACATTAAACTCACTTTGAATCCATAAACACATGGGTTGGAATGGGCAGGGACGCTCATTTGTGGACATTGCTGGGGCTTGAGGAACCGCAAAGTGCCCCTCCCCCGCCAACCCGCCTCCCCTGAGGGGTGCCTGCCACTCACGCAGCTCACACCACCCACATCTCACCCATTGGCTCGCCTCACCACCTAGCCATGCCTCGGCCAATCAGAACTCACCGCTCTCCTTCCTCTCTTCCTCCTGCATCTTACCTCCATCCTGGTCAGTCTTCACTCTGCTTCCAGCCTGACCACTACCTCTACTCACCCACCCAGCCATACCTCTGCATGCTTGTCGTGGTATTAATTACATGATCAACACAAATTAGTTATAGAAAAACACAAAAAAAAGGATTGCATTGGTTGTTATTATTATCATGATTATTATAATATTACGATGTTACTTTACCACTATACCTTTTCTAGTTATTTTTACTTAATATTACTCATTGTAGATAATCATTGTATTATTGTTATGTCATTTATTCATCTCACTTTTCAATACACACAATTCTATTTCTGTCAGCTTACTGTAAAAAGCGGGTTTATGTACCACTGAGCAGCCTGCAGCTGAGACAGAAATAAAGTCATGTTTCTTCCCATTATTGCTTTCACATTCTTTGTGGCTACCAGCAAAGGGGTCCAGACGATCAAACTTGGGAGGGTTCTTGCCCTAAATGTGTGTCTGAATTGAGTCGAGTTGACAAAATATAAAACAATACCTCCTCTGTGGCTCAGTACCAGGGTGTAGTGTTGCATTGTGCTTTACATCCACATTTGCTCCCCGAGAGAGTGCTGCTAGTAACTTACAAAAGCCAGCAGCACTTCAACACTTTGCAGCAGATTTTGTTAAATGCACAACCACACGATGATGATGACGACTAGATCCCTGGCCAGACAATGACATTGATATTTCAGAAGTGACATATTGGTGTCTCCATGGGTTTTGTTTCAACCTTGATGTATTGCAAAATTTCGATATTATTGTAAGTTGTTGATTTAATGTTAGTTCAATGCAAAGGATATATTAATTGATATTAGATAGATATGAATTATAATAACCTATTAAATGTTCATAATATCGGTGAAATGGTGACGTTGAGCATAAGCATTGTATTTGGAAGGATTACAAAAGAAACAGACGTATCAACCTGAAAGTGGGAATCGAACCCATACTTCTGCCGTGCCAGGGCGAGCATCCTAACCGTAACTTTATCTACACTTCATGATGAACCCAATCTACCCAAGCCTACTTGTGCACGCAGTATTTCACGGGCGAGATGGGTGCAACTTAGCTTAATTAAAACGAATTAATTAGCTTCAAAACTCTTCCTAGAGTTTTCACTGGCTTACTCGCAATAGTAGGTATAGCAGTGTGCACTGACATCTCAGGCAAGGAGCCAGATAGACAGGTACGCGTGGGTAGGGTGGTGAAATCATGGAGCGTAGGTGATTTAATGGTTATCACCCTGGCCCGGAATGCAAGATATGTGGGTTCGATTCCAGCTCTAGGCACAATATTTCCCATGTGCATCACCCCCATGGCAGTAGGTATTGCATGGCGGGCATGTCGGATCCAATTGTCGGTACCGGCTTGCACCACCCATATACTGCCTGTATGTGGTGTATCAGGAGGTAATGCAGCTATTTGTGGTAAAGTACCGGCGCCTTGGTAACGCATTACAGACTAAGGCCACGCGAAACTGGAACCAAGTGAAACGATGGTTGCTTCTTGATTCTGGTTCGAATATTGAAATAATTAAATAATTAAATAATTAAAAAAGGTGTTGCTGGGATGCATGAGTTCCTGGGTATTTATCATCCTGATATGAACTAAGATGTTGCCAGGACGCAAAACTCTTTCTGAAGCTTTCACTGGCTTACTCGCAATAGTAGGTATAGCAGTGTGCACTGACCTCTCAGGCAAGGAGCCGCATAGACAGGTAGGCGTGGATAGGGTGGTGACATCAGGGAGCCTATGCGGTGTAATGGTTTAGCACCCTGGCCCGGAATGCAAGATCTGTGAGTTCGAGTCCAGCTCTAGGCGCAATCTTTCCTATTTGCATCACCCCCTCCCCATGGCAATAGGTGTTGCAAGAGTTATTCCATAATCACAATTGCGGGTGTTTTGTTTGTATATTTGTCCGATCCTAGAAGTTTTGGATTCAAGTTTTCGACTTAGCCTTTCTACATCTAACTTCCATGGAATAGAGTAATAGTAATACTAATAGTAATAGTGACGAAAAGCCTGTCCAGTTGTGGAGGTATTCCCTGGCCTATGCCAGCTACACAAATTTGAGCAGTGTCACAAGGACTGAATCACACTAATTATTATGTGCTGGCAAAATCAAAGGTCATTTCAGGACAGGTACCGACTTGTGCGCACTCATGGCGACTTTATAGTGCTGCTCCACTGGGACAGCATGTCACCAGCACAGCCAGCTGATACCCCACACAGCCACATTATCCTGATACTGTGTGAACCTGTCCTTGTCCTATTCTATGTATGCCGAGCGCCAGGCTAAGTAGTGACCCTTGTGAATGTTATAAGTCATTGGAATTCGAACTCCCGACCTTCCACACGGGAACCCTTCGCTCTACCGATTCGGTCACCACGTCCGGTGAATCACACTAATAGACACAGCTCAACCTCTAGAGATGCTCAGCCATGGTTGGATCATAACTAACTCAAAGAGAATAGGTTCAGTCAATACCGACCCCGCCCCCAAGCCACCCAAAGGGAGGCTAATGACTAACAGATGTATATATATATATATATATATATACATGGAGAATAAAGGAAACCAGAAACTGGAACCAGAATTACTATTTGTGTCATGCTGGTCACAGGCGGACATAATACATAAAGCACAGATTGAGCCAGAACCGGGTTCAGCAGTACACCAACGTGCTTAAAGCTGCATAGTCCGATGAAATATCAAATTGTCAAAACAAAACCAATTATCTAGATTTTACATTACATATCTAACTTAGATACTGATGCACTTATTAAGCATTTGTTTCTGCGTAGAAGGCAATACTGAGTCAATTTAACAGAACGTGTTACTGCAGAAGTCTATGGTGTCAGAGTTTTGGCAAACTTGCCAAAACTAATTTTCCATGTTTGCACTCAAAATATCTCAAAAGTTTACCATTTATAATAAAAGTAACTTTGGACTAACATATAGTAGATACTAGTGATCGATCTAATATATTTATCATAGAAAAAATACAGAAATTCAAAACCATCAGACTATGCAATTTTAAGGACCAGCGGAAACAAATACGCAAAATTACGAAATGTGTTAATCACCAAATGGGGGGGGGGGGGGGGAGGGAGGGGAGGGGAAGGATCGGATCTGTCCTAAGCATTGCTTATTCATATTAGTAAATAAACACAATTGTGTTGGTCGGGTTACTGCCCCTTTAAGAGCGTAGCATTCTGATGAAATAGCACCCACATTCGCTCTTGCAAACCACACCATAAAGAATGTTGTAAAGTGGACAGATGCCCCGATTTAACGGCTCCCGGTATGGGACATGCGCAGCGGGTCGAACCACTGCCCGCAACCGGAAGTGTTGGGAAAGTGCCATGCGCACCGTTCATAACGCGATGGGCGCGGTCATAACGTCACGTGACGTATGAGCGGCAGGGGATTCCGTGATAGGTCGAGGTTGGGTGTCTCTAATTAGTCGGATTCACCTTGTTTGAACTTTGTCCTAGGGAGTAGATGATGTCTTATATATATATATATATATATATATATATATAACTATATATATATGCAAGAATTGCACGGCAACAGAGTATTGGTGGGTACATTATTTATTTACAGGAAGTGAATAGTAGAGAACAGTAATGCACCTGGCTGGGCCTCAAATGCCCTACCTAAAATGAAGAAAAAAGTTTTGAAAGGAGTGTGGAGGCTCTGGCTGCCAGGGACAGACTGAGCCAATATCAACAACAGGTGTAGGGAGGCTCCTGCCCCACTTGGTGGTTGTGAATGGCACTATCCTGTGAACCCCCCAGGAGCCCATGGGTGGCAGCACCGTGCAACTCGGTTACATCCGCATATATGTTGTATATACGTGGGTGTAAGAATTGCACGGCAACACAGTATTGGTGGGTACATTATTTATTTACAGGAAGTGAATAGTAGAGAACAGTAATGCACCTGGCTGGGAATCAAATGCCAAAGTCAGAGACACACCAGACAGAAGAAAATATAAAAAGAAATTAAATCAAGACAATGTAGGGCGAGGAAGGTACACCCACCCCTGCGGATCGAGTGGCAGGAGAACGAGGTGGAGTCTAGTCCGGCCTCCTCCGAGAAAATTGTTATGGTTGCCTGGAGGGTAACATAATCTAAAGGTCTGTAGCCCCCGCGAGCAGAGGGAATTTGGAAAGCAGGGGCATCTTGGGTTACTTTAACCTGCTGGAAGTGGTTTTCAGCCCAGAATACTGCCCAAAGTTTGGTGTTCGGTACTCGGGCTATGGGGATTAAGAGCTCTCTCTCCTTGAACTGGATCGTCTTAGACTTGCGGACAGAGATCACCATCCCCCAGTTAAAGAACTCAAAGTCAGAGCGTGTCAAAACCGAGTCTGAGTCCGTAAGTTGGCACTTGCGGAGTAAAGCTCTGAAGCCTGTTAGGATAGCCGCGTGGGTACAAACATGGCCCTTGTGATCGGACATACGGTCAAACATAAGTGTCAGTTCCTTAGGCAACAGGGGGGCGGCCCGTTTGACCTGGCATCCCAGGATCCGCTTAGCCCCTCCCATGACGGTTCTTACTCGATGACAGGAGAAGTCAATCCCGGGATAGCCCTCTGATTTCAGAAAGAAATTTAATGCGCGATATTTTGGTGATCGACGAGTATTTCATAGTTCGGGCAAGCCAAACCACATACATAGCGACATGGGAGGAGGGGCAGGGTAGTGGAGACAGGAGGCCGCGGAACTCCTCAATGAAGGAGAGGTACTTCCGCACCTGCATGGACCGAGTTGACCTCGAGTTGGCCGAGTAAAACTGGTCGCACATGACTCTGACCTGACCCTCCAGCTCGGTTAGACCTGCAAGATAGAGTTACTTGCTAAATAATTGGGCACAACAAAGACGGCCGGCAGGATCGGCGTGAACAATGCGGTGCTTGCTAAGAACATCTTGCCACCTGCTCAGAGCATCACAGATAGTGTTGTCTCTGCTCGTGATATAAACAGACTTCACGTCGAAGTTAAAGGTAACTGAAATCCAGAAACGTTCCTTAACCCAGCCCATGATGCTTTTATTAATGCAGCGGCCAGTGGCAAGTGCAACACAAACCGTATTGTTGTCAGTCACAAACACAACACTTCTGTCTGGCCAAAGATGGCCCCAGCGGCGGGCAGTGGCAAGGACAGCCCACATCTCCTTCTGGATAATGTGGGTTTCGGGCCCAACCCCAGTTGCATCGGCATGATGGTGGCCGACCTCAGAGGCCAGGTCGCGCTCATTTGAATGAAAACAGCTGACCAACCAGTCGTCCGAGTGGGTCGCTCCGAAGCCCCAATCAGAGGCATCACTGTAGACCGAAACGACAGCTGCGTGGGGGCCAAGAATGTTTGCGTAGCCGTTGAAGGTATCAACGTAATTAAGCCACCACTTGAGCTCTGACCTGAATTCCTCATTAAGGCGGAACATGTAGTATGGTTTACACAGCTGACGAATCACATCGTAGACCCTGGTTGAGAAGGAGCGGCCCCCCGGACGACAGTAGCGCAATGTGCCAAGCGGCCACCTAACCTCTCTAGGTCTTTACATGAGGCCTTCCGTTTGCCGAGGAACCCCGATAGTAGACATTTGAGTTTAATGATCTTATCTTGTGGGAGGCGGAGCTGGAGAAGGACACTGTCAACTTCGATACCGAGAAATCTTGCACACTGGGCAGGCGCGCGGAGTTTGGGGTAGCTTAAGTAGAACCCCATCCTATGAAGGACGGCAGCAATTTTTTGCTGATTAATTGCGCAGTCCTCGAACGAGGAGCCTAGAACGGCAAGGTCGTCCAGGGAGTTGACACATCTGGCGACTCCGTCGCGCCTGCCACAACGAGCAATGAAATCCGATATACGGTTGAAAATGTAGGGACTAGAGGAGAGCCCCATACATAGTCGGTTGTCAAAGAAAATGTTGGGCCCACCACCAGTACCAAAATCCCACCTGATAGCCTGGAAAGCACGGTCAGAGGGATGGATGTTGATGGCCCTATAGGCATCCTTAATGTCTATAGTGGCTATGAAGTCTCTGCAAAGGAGCTGGTTAACTAAGTCGCCAATGCCTTGGTAGCAAAAGGAATGCGACACCAGTAGATATATATAGGACTTATTTAACGTACTAAAGCCTATGGGGTGGTTTTTGTGAAAAAAGCAGCCAATCAGCGTCGAGTATTCTGGTCACGTGACGTCCAGGGTGGGTCTAGGGTGGGAGGGTGTTTTTGTCTCAACCAATAGGAAGGCTTGATTTTGCTAATTTATGCAAATTTATGTATCTAGGTCACGCCTATGCCCAAATAAGGCTCGTTGAAACTAGGTCAAGTTTGGGGGTTTGACCTAGATAGGGTGTTAAAAAGTTCCAGTCGGCGCTTAAGGCTTGAGTCTATGGAATGGTACCCTGTGTTTGCGCGCACTATAAGGCCATTTTTCGTGAATTTTAGTAAATTGTGTGTGCGTGTGTGTGCACCCCCACAAAAAGGGGGCGTGGCCTATTTTAGTTTCAGCCAATGCTCGTTGAGTATTTGGATGATTGACAGGTACGAATCCCAAAGGGTGGTTGTGCTATTTTCCGTTTCAGCCAATGCTCGTTGAGTATTTGGATGATTGACAGATACGAACGGGTTTGGTGTTGGATTTTGCGTAATTTAGTAAACATTGGCACGTGCTTTTGGGGGTTGAGGTGGGGTTGATGTAAATATGGGCACGTGCGCGTGCATTTTGTGAATTTAGAATTTTGGCGGCAATGCCGCCGCCACCGCCGTGCTTGCATAAGACGACGAAAACCCGAAACTGAAACCGGAAATGCCTAACATCCCCGTTTTTTTGGTGGTTTTAGCGCTGGTTTTATAAAAAAAAAGCTTGTTATGGAATTTGCGCATGCGCGTGCTATACAGCCCCCAAAGCATTCGGTGTTTTAAGCGATGGTTTTATAAAAAAAGGCTTGTTATGGGATTTGCGCATGCGCGTGCTATACAGCCCCAAAGCATTCGGTGGTTTTAGCGATGGTTTTATAAAAAAAGGCTTGTTATGGGATTTGTGCATGCGCGTGCCATACAGCCCCGAAGCTTTCGGTGGTTTTAGCGATGGTTTTATAAAAAAAGCTTGTTATGGGATTTGCGCGCGCGCGGACGCCGGTGCACGAGCTTTTGCCGTGCACCGGCGTCCGAGCCTGCGCGTGCTATACAGTCCCAAAGTTTCGAGTTGACTATAAAACTTACAACCACATTAAAAATTTGCGCACGCAGACACCGGTACACGAGCTTTTGTTCGTGTATCGACGACTGCGCCTACGTATGCTATACAAACCCAAAGCTTTCGGTGGTTTTAGCACTGGTTTTTTATTAAAAAAAAGCTTGTTATGGGATTTGCACGCTTGCGCGTGCTATACAGTCCCAAAGTTTTGGGTTGACTATAAAACGGATAATTACACCAAATTAAAAATCAGTGTTATAATTCGCATTTGACCGTTAACTTTCTGGTAGATTCGAATAATAACTTTATTTTTATAAATTGTTGTTAGCTGCAATTGATACTAATTATATATTTTTTTATAAAAAGAAAGAACAATTAAGATAAGTTGTGATTACTTGGTAATCATTGTTTATTAGGTATTATTTAACATAAAATTTTGTATATACTATATTGCGGTTGTTATCACAATTTTTATAAGTTTAGTGAGTAACCACAACGATTAAGTACAGTATTAAAGTAAGCCGCAATAACAATTTAAGTGTTTTGTACGCGTGCCTTCCATCCATCAAGTCGCCTCTCGCAGCAGGGAACACGTGTGACTAACATATTTTTTTTTTTTTGCAGTGTTGTGGTACTTGACCGAGATTGGTATTTTGCTTGGGTTTTTGTGAGTTATGGGTTTATTTCTTGGCAGGGATTCAACCCAGACCACATGTGCGTGTGCCTGTGGTTTTCGTTTTGGGACAGTTCCGGTTGAGTCACAGTATAGCTTAACCCTTTCAAAACTAAATACGCTGCTTTATAGCATGCAGTGTATTATTATGCATATTATATATGTCAATAACCACATTTACAACAATTTTGCCATACAAAAAATGACACGGTGTTATAATAAGCATAGTTTTGTTATTGTCATATTGTCCAATAATTTTAGTTGTTTTGTAAATAGTCCTTTTTTCATCGCGATATCACAGGATCACAGATTTTTTCCAGTTTAGCCCTTTGACGTCAGTGACGGTGACGATATTGTAGTATGTAATGATTGTGAAATTACATTACATCTTACAGTCATCCAAGCCAGGTTATGATAAAACCTTTAAAGAAAAAAAGCAGCATTTAACATATTGTTATAATAAAATGCACAATAATCAGGTTGGAGAGCTTACCTCGTTCGGGCTATGGTGGTTAATGTACCTCATTCGAGTACCGGTTCAATTTCCAAGGTCGAATTTCATATAGGATTATGGTGCAGGTTCACACATATGGTTGTGGAACACTGAGTTTTAGGAGGTTTTCATATCCGAATACATCACTAGAAAGGAAAAAATTATATCTAATTTCGTGAATATTGAAAGGACATTTAGTTGGGACCGGATTGAGTAAATTAACAGTGAATATTAAGAAATAATTCAGTAGTTACAACACATGTCTACAGGACAGAACTGCCCATGACAGTACTGTGTTGGTATAGCCATTAATCCCAAACAATAGAGGAACCTCCAGTCAACCATGGGGGTAAATGCTGGTCTGTGGCCCACTCATATATTTCCACTTGCCACTGGGGGAGGTCCTGTGGGGACTGTTGTACATCATTTAGATATATTTTTTGCATACCAATATATATATATGCATAAGAAATAATTCACTGTGATTATGCATCTGATGCATAATCACCACAAATATGGCTTGTCTTGCTGGTACAACATTAAGAAAAACCTACCTTAAATATTATTGTATTTGATTTATTGTATTGCTGGTTATCACTTTTTATTTCTACTCACAGGAGGTCAGTAAGCTGTGCTCATAAATAACACTGTAATTATGCATCTGATGCATAATCCCCACAAATATGGCATTTCTTGCTGTTACAGCAACATTAACATTCAACTTACCCTGTATATAATTGCATTTATATTTGATTTATTTTATTGTTGGTTATCACATACAGCAACATTAACATTCAACTTACCCTGTATATAATTGCATTTATATTTTATTTATTTTATTGTTGGTTATCACATTTTATTTATATTTATATTATTTGAATTGAGGCCTGGTGCCGGGAGTCTCGGCGCCGGGAGGCCGGGAACCCTGGCGCCGGGAAGCCAGGATTCCTTGTGCCGATAGGCTGCCATCTCCTCCCACCCCGAACCCTGTATGCCTATTATAAATGCTATACATATACCTATACATACCTATATATACCTATGCATACATATATATATACATATATATACACATATTTCATATACATTCATATACATACATAGATGCATATCAACGTACATAAACATACATAAACAATTTTTATATCTACCTATACTATGGACCAAATTATGTAGCTACCATAGTCATGAGTCTGAATTGAATGAATGAATATACATATGCATACATATACATACATATACATACATATATATACATATACATACATACACATAAAATTATCTGATGCATAATCCCCACGAATATGGCATTTCTTGCTGGTACAGCAACATTAATAAAAACTTATTGCATTCATATTTCATTTATTTTATTGTTGATTATCACATTTTATTAATATTTATATTATTTGAATTGAGTCCTAGTGTCAGGAGTCTCGGCGCCGGGAGGCCGGGAACCCTGGTGCCGGGAAGCCGGTATTCCCGGCACCGATAGGCTGCCATCTCCTCTCCCACACCCCTGGAAACCCAAACCCCCTATGCCTATTATAAATGTTATACATATACATACATACATATACATACACATAGATACATATACATACATATACATACATAATAGCATACATATGTATATGACAGACATATACATACATATACGATACATGATATCCATTAGAGCATATTCATACATACATTGTTACTACATACATATACATTTACAATACACGTTACTTAATACACATAATTACATATACATATCGATATACATACATACATATACATACATATACATATACATACATATACATACATATACATACATAGACATACACATACATATACCTACATATACATACATATACATATACATACATATACATATGCATACCTATAAATACATATACATTAACATACACATATATACATATATATATACCTATATATGCATATATATACATATATATACATACATATACATACATATACATATACATACACATCTATATATATACATATGCAGACATATATACATGACTCTACACATATGCATATAAATACATATTGTATTTAGAGATGACTGCATCACATATCTTAGAGTGGTCCTCCATTTGTCACTGCTAAGTTAATCCATATGTAGTCTGTGTCACTATCAGACTTATTGCAAGAATGCAAGGGGCCTAAGCTCTAACAGTTTCACACTCAGATTTTAACCAAACACTGCCATTACCCTAAATAACATTCCATTTATATTTAATTTATTTTTGATTATGCATGTACATGTACACATACTCTTAAAGCTATATGTATATATGCATATACACACATACATACATATGTATGTATTATATATAATATATCAATAATATTGCAATATCAGGTGAAGAATAACTTACCAGTGTTCCTAAATGTAAGGATGACTGTGTCAGATCCTTCACAATGGTAATCCATTTGCCAGTAACAAGTTGACTGTTGTGTAGTGTGTGCCTTCAGAAATATGTGTGTGCAGTGCACTGTGGCAGAGACCCTTATAAACCAAATCCAATCCACTCTCACACCTATTCCAAGGGCATAAGCTCTGACACATTGTCACTCAGTGAGCTCAGCTGCCAGTGGAGGTGCAGCCCAGAGAACCATTGGCAACCTGAGGTGTGAAAGCTTTCCTTGGCAGTTTTTGGTTAAAATCTGAGTGTTAAAGTGTCAGAGCTTAGGCCCCTTGCAATAAGTCTGAGAGTGAAACAGACTACACATGGGTTAACTTACCAGTGACAAATGGAGGACCACTCTACAATATGTGATGCAGTCATCTCTAAATACAGTATGTATTCACATATATATATATATAATTATGTAGTCACATATATAGGTCTCCATATGTATATATGTATGCATATATGTTGATGTGAATGCATATATATATAGACATATATACACATAGGTGCATATGTAATATTTATATATGCATATACACATAGGTATATGTATATTTATATGTATACACATATGTATGTGTATATGTATATTTATATCTATATCCATATATATATTATATATGTATACACATGTATATGTAAATCTAAAAATGATGCCAATAATAATTAAAATAATACGGTAATAATAATGACAATAATAATGATAATAACACTGATAATAATAATGATAATAACGATGATAATAATAACAACAATATAATGATAAAAATGGCAATAATACTTGACGTTACCCGACCTGACTTTACCCGACCTGACTTTACCCGACCTGACTTTACCCGACTCTAATTATTTAGTATGCATATATATATATATATTTATATATATATATATATAATAGTATCATATATTACTTTAGTACATTTTATATATATTTATATATATATATTGGTATGCAAAAAATGTTATCTAAATGATGTACAACAGTCCCCACAGGACCTCCCCCAGTGGCAAGTGGAAATATATGAGTGGGCCACAGACCAGCATATACCCCCATGGTTGACTGGAGGTTCCTCTATTGTTTGGGAGTTATGGCTATACCAACACAGCACTATCATGGGCAGTTCTTGCCTGTAGCCATGTGTTGTAACTACTCAATTATTTCCTAATATTCACTGTTAATTTACTCAATCCGGTCCCAACTAAATGGCCTAGGAATATCTAGGAAATTAGATATAATTTTTGGCTTTCTAGTGATGTATTCCAATATGAAAACTTCTCAAAACTCAGTGTGCCATAACCCTATTTTTGAACCTGCTACCTAATCCTATGCAAAAATCGACCTTGGAAATTGATCCGGGGCTCGAATGAGGTATTTAAACACCATAGCCCGAT
>CM059196.1:70439372-70540563 GCA_030323885.1 Branchipolynoe longqiensis | reverse complement strand
GCACATGTCCCGAGGGTGGGGTCCCGCGCCCGCCCCGAGTCGAGGGAGGTGGCGGAAGCCATGTTGTCGGTGTTTATGACAACATTGGCCCCCACGACGTCGCCGGGAGGAGGGCGCGAAGCGTGACGACGAGGTTGACCGCCTCCATCTTGTGGATACTCGGGAAGCGGGCGCGGGAGGCAGCGGCGTACTCTCGGGCGTGGCTGTGGGTGGCCGAGAACGCCCGCCCGCCGGTGAGAAAGGAGTCACACTCGATGATGACCCTCCGGGACCCGGGGTCGCGGAGGAGGTGGAGGCCGTTGGAGGCCCGGCCATAGGCCGCGAACCAACGCAGGTCCCGGAGGGCCTCGTCCCCGAGGGTGATGGAGGCGAACCCGAAGCAGCTGTGCAGGGCCGCGAGGTGGCGGGCCATGAACTTCCTCGCGGGGAGGACACAGCTGCCGACTTGGTTGAGTCGGCCGAGGATGCTCTGCAACTCCTGTCGGCCGAGGGTGGGGCGAGCCATCCGGGCCTCGCAGTCGACCACGAGCTTGTCGACTTTGTCGGGGGCGATGCGGATGGTCATGGCCTGGGCGATGCGGATGGTCATCGCGAAGCCCAACCAGGTAAGGCGCACCGCGGGGGGGTGGCACTTCTCTGAGGCGACCTCCAGGCCAAGGGCGCCGACGAGGGCGGATGAAGGCATCGAAGGCCTGGCGGGCCCTCAGGTAGGTGAGCTCGCACCCGACAAAGTCGTCCACGTACACGATGGCATGGAAACCCTCGCGGCGGAGAACCCAGGTGACTGCAGAGGTGACCCGGGCGCAGGCCGCCCCCGAGGAGTGGCACCCAAAGGGCAGGGCGAGGTCAACGTAGGTCGCCCCCTCCAGGGTGATGCCGAAGAGGGGGCAGGACAGGAGGTCGGCGTGGAGCTGGCGGTAGGTCCTGGATATGTCCGCGGTCCAGGTGTACGCCCCCGTGCCCTCCTGGAGGAGGCAGCGACCAACGTCGGCCACAGAGGGAAGCCTGTAGGCATGGGGCCTGCCCAGGTACTCCCGGTGGGGGATGCCAGAGTTGACGCTTCCCCCAGGGGGGGAGGGGTAGGACAAGTCGACGATGACCCGCCTCTTTCCGGGGTCGGATTTGGGGCGAGTCATCATGGGGGAGACCTGGGCCCAGGGGGTGAAGGGTGGGGTGAGGAAAGGACCTGCGAGAGCGCCATGGGCCAGCTCAATCGCGACGAAGTCCCGGAGGTGGGCCTGGTGCTCCGGGGCCTCCCAGTGGTTGGTGTAGGTGGGGCATGGAGGGTTGTTGGCAGAGTAGTTAGCCGGGAAGCCGAACTACAGGAGATCAACCAGATCTTGGTTGTGATAATCCTGGAGGCGGCTTCGCCAGGCGGGGATGTGGAGGCCTGAGGGGGATGCGGGCGGCCACAAAATTGGGGAGGCCCACAGTACAGAGGACGTTGTAGGCCCGGGAGAAGGCTGGGTATCGCTCGCAGGCGGTACCGGATAGGTGCGGCCCTATGGAGAGGAGGGTGGGGCGGTATTGTGGGGGTGGTGCCGCATGAGGGGGCGGCGGAGAGGGTGTCCTGGAAATCAGGGTGTCCTGGAAATCAGGGTTAACCACGGCGGCGGCAGGCTCTCCCAGGTCACCGAGGGGGGGGGGGGGGTGGGGGGGGGGGGGGGGTCTGGGGACGGAGGGGAGTAGTGGGGGCGGGGGGGTCTGGGGGCAGGGAGTTGTGGGGGCATAGGGGTAGGGGCCGGGGGAGGAGGTGCGGTGGGGGAGGAAGAGAGGTGTGATATATTTACCAAAGGATCGCATCATTGGTTTGTTTCAATAATCTACATAACGCAAAACATTTTTGAAAATACTCCAGCCTACCGAACTATGTCAACAAATGCAAGTTATTTTGTCATGTTTAAAAATCCAAGAAACATGGCTCAAATAATGCCAATATCACGCCAAATTTTTTAACCGAAGTATATAACAGAGAAACAACGGAACCTCATTCATATATTGTAGCAGACTTCAAGCAAGAAACGCCTCATCAGTTTAGAGTCAGATCATCTATAACATCACCAACAAATCAACTTGTTTTTATGGCGAACTAAGGTGGAAAATAAAGAAGGATCATGGTGAAATATGTTTTTCAAAGGTATAACAAGACATTATCGCATATGAGCAAAGTACCAGAGGAAACGTGTCGACATCTTATTATATCTAGTAATGATGGTGTCATGGAAGCCATAAGTGAAATGTGTCGAAACCTATTGAACAATAATATTCCAGTTGACAATGAATTAAAGAAGAAATTGGAGCCGCACGTCAAAATAATACGCAAAATTGCAAAGAAAAAACTTTAAACCAAGAGCAAAAAGAAACTAATTGTAAACCAAAAAGGAGGACTTTCATTTTTACCGGGTTTATTAGCAGCTCTTATACCAACTGTCCTAAGTCTATTCAACATCAAGATTTGATACAAAAACACTTTATTCGTGTGCTAAAAGTCAGTTGTCAATTAACCACCATGGGTTATAAGCGTTTAGCATTGATCGATCCACGCTTGGTTCAGCAACCCGGCTTAAAATCTACATTGAACAAGGTCAAGGTAAATAAACACCAACAACAAAATGCTAACTGAGCTAAATACAAGGAGAAAGCCATAAACAATCTAAATCCTCATGCTGCGTTATTACAAGTTCTCCAGGATTCATGTAGATGTTTAAACGAAGCGTTATATGATGAAAATATAGTACCCAAGGAGAGACTTCAACAACATAAAATGGAATTGAACAAAATTCAATTGTTAATTGATAAAAAATAAATATTACTTGAATCGTGATCTTCAGCAAAACCAAGAAACCAACACTGAGCCAAAACTGACACCAGAGAAACCAACGCCTCAGTCATTTTTATGATGAAACTTATGGATAATATACCAAAAATTAGTCTTCAAAAACAAGACGTCTTGTTGCAGCTTTGGAACAAAGCGGAAGTATTAAATGGAATACAAATGGAAACATTGTCAGTATAGAAGGAAGTCCTGCGCCAATCGGAAGTAATATTATCACTTTGCTTAATGATATGAGTGCTTTCAGGAAAACGAGACCAACGAGACCATCTGGCGCTATACAACTACAACAACTGATTGCGCAAATTGACCCCGATTTTAATTTGGTCAAAAATACGCTTTATCATTGAACAATTGAACCTCAACAGGAATTATCCTCATTACATTCACCTAGAGTAGAATCTCCGATATCCTCATCGTCGTCGCTGTCATCACCATCCAGCAGCATCGCTAAGAGAAGTAGATCAAAATTACGAAAATGGGTAAATTAACACAACGCACCAGTCTTCGTGATAAAATTATAAATGTTTATACAAATCCAATGGAACCCGGAAGTTTTACAAGCGGTAGTAAACTTTTTAAACAACATTTTCACAAATAAACCAAAAGTATTGTTGATGAAGCATTACAATCATTAGATGGGAAAACACAAACCTGTTGTACAAAAATTTCAACGAAACAGAGTGATCGTAGGAGGCAAAAACGAACAATGGCAAATCGACTTAATGGACATGCAAAAATTGGCAAAATACAACAAAGACTTTAAATATATACTGACCGTTATTGATGTATTTTCCAAGTACGCTTGGCCAATTCCAATTAAAACCAAAAGCAATGAAAATGTGGCTACTGCTTTCAAAAAGATTTTAGACAAAGGCCACAAACCAAAACGAATTCAATCTGATTAAGGTACAGAATTCTTAGGCCGTATATTCCAAAATCTATTAAAAACTGAAAACATTACTTTTTTTACAAGTGAAAATGATGAAATTAAAGTAAGTATTGTGGAACGCTTAAATCAAACATTGAAAAAAAATGATGGCGATATTTTACCCATAATGGAACTTACAAGTATATAGATATTCCTCAAGCCATGGTGCATTCATATAACAACACAATTCATAGCACTTTAAAGATGACACCGACTCAAATAATGGCAAAAAATCAAGAAAAAGTATTTTACAATATCTATAAAATAAGTGATAAACAAATCAAACACGTGTGGCAAAAAACAAAAGACAGAACAGTGCAACTTGGTGACAGAATCTGAATAATCTAAACACGTGGCGCTTTCGACAAAGGTTAGGAACCAAATTGGACAACTGAAGTATTTACAGTTACAAAGTATTGAGGCAAACGTGGCTGTATCATAACGGATGACAACGGTGAGGAAATAAAAGGCGTGTTCTATCCAGAGGAAGTGCAAAAGGTGCTGAAGTCTCAGACAGATACATACCCTATAGAAAAGGTGTTGAGATACAGAGGAAAAGGCAAAAGGAAAGAAGCATACGTGCGTTGGAAAGGATACAGCGACAAATTTGATCAGTGGATTCCAGCAAAAAACATCACAAAGATTACATCATGATTTTAACACTTCCTAGTAACAGTTCGGAAAAGTATTATCCAAATAATACACTGACCGAATTTCGAACACATCTTGTGCAAGCACTAAATTTTGAGATTTCACATGAAGTAGCATTATCGGAAATAACGTTTCCAACACAATGGGAATGTCTTCCAAAAAATCAACACATTGTAATAGTTGCTTTACGAAGTGGGTATTCTTTGATCGAGATAAAAGCACAGAAAGAGAAGTCGACTGATGCCACGCCACCTGAACCTGTCACTGATGTAGACTGGCATAGACTTTTTAATACTGATTTTGACTATGCTTACAAAGACGATGAATATGATGGTGGACGTACAATTGAAGATCGAGATGCACATTTCATTGACTACACTCATAGTAATTACTGGAATTTCTTAAGAAAAGAGGCGCTACTAAAATGCGCAAATAGGTTTGTTAAAAATAAACAATTTAAGCGTTACTCTATGGTAGCAGATATTTCTACTCTAGCCAACCAAAAGATCCTGCAATGGACTATGATCCCACTGGATTATCCACTAATATTTAGGAATAATCAAGATGTTGTTGGATATCTGAATGATATTATTGGTTCTGCTGTAAAAGAAAACATTACTTTTTTGAAAAGCCAATATAAAAATAAGAAGACAATATTTACTTTTAGAAGAGGATGCGATATGATTAAAATCAAGCCATCAAGGCATTGCGCAATATATTTAACACCGGAACTTTCAAAACTCTTGGGATTCAACGATCAATACATGTTTTACTGGAGAACTCAATCGTTATTACCAATGGATGTATTTGGAGATATTTATTCAGTTTACGTTTATTGTGACTTAATCGAGTCAAGACCGGTCGCTGATCAAATGGTTCAACTTTTACGTGTGGTCGCAATTGATCGTAGCGGCCGCAGTGGATTTGTGCAAACTGTCAGTTTTCAACACTTGGACTTTTTTGCTATGCGAGCAAATGCCATTGACACTGTTGCTGTGTATTTAAAGGACCGAGCTGGATGATACATACCATTCCAACGAGGAGAAGTCACAGTATCAGTACTATTACGGCCAAAAGAAGTATAATTTTTTTAAACCGGTAAAATGAATACCGGATATGCTTCCTACTACAAACATCAGGTAGGCTCTGGTAACATAGTGATCTACAGAGGAAGAATAAGTCAACGCGGTCATGGTATCGGAGGTATGCTTAGCGGTCTTCTGCGAGGTGCTACACCGATTTTCAAATCTCTTGGAAAATCGTTGTTGAGAGCTGGCATAGGTATAGCAGACGATGTGTTATCTGGAGAAAATATAAAGCAATCATTGTCAAACAGAGGACGCAGTGTAGGCAAGCAACTAATTCAAAAAGGTGTGAGAGCGTTATCATCCTTGTTGCCATCACCACCTAAAAAGAAACGGCACAAAAATCCAAAGAAAACGCAAACGCGTAAGACAAACTGGTGGTGGTGGTGTTGGAAAAGCTTCTACTCGCAAACGACGACGTAAAGAGAACAAAAAGTGATTTGTTTGGACACCTTTAGTAGATATAAATAAAGTTGCATAACACTTTAAGACATCAGATGAAGACACATCTTGGAAGGAAACACACCTAAAAGGTGCTAGTTGTGTACAATTTCTCGATATACATATCATCATGGCCAACTATCGCGAAGAATGTAGCGTACACGAATTGGATTTACACGAATGCACACCTTTGCAAACCTCTGTTGTTTCCAGTGAATAATTTAAACTTAAACCGGTGACATCATTAACAGATGATGCGCGAGAAGGAAGAACAGAGGCGGAGGTGGGAAAACTGAGGCGTTTATTGTGACGCCTCGGGCAATATACAGAGAACAGTGAGAAGAACAAAAACAATGAGACAAGTAGGGTAAACGGTACAAGCAGGGCAACAGAGGAGGTAACACAGGCTGAGGAGGCAGACAGCAATAAGAGGGGCTCATGAGGAGCAACAGGCTCGTGAGGAGCAATAAGTGAGGGGCTCATGAGGAGCAGAAGATAAAATACAGGAGGGGCTCATAGGGAGCAATGTCAGAGTTCTGGTAGAGGGGGGGCCGAGGAGCCCTCCGCCAAAGAGTAAGGAGAGGGCTCGAGGCGCGCCCGAGGCGGGGGCGCGGGGCGCCCGAGGCGGGGGCCCGGAGAGGCAGGCCTGGGTGAGAGGAGGGTCCGGGGCCTACGTGGAGGGGGAGCGGGCGGCCAAAAAAGGGAGGCCCGCTCCTGAGGCCTGGGGGGAGGAGGTCCGGCGAGGGTCGAGCAGGGGGGCAGCGAACTCCTCAGGGCTGGGCTGGGTGGAAGTCGGGGTCGGGTCGGGCGGCATCAAGAAGGCGGTGCCGTGGAGGTCGGTGGCGTGAAGGTCGGTGGCTGGGCTGTCTGGGGGGGGTCTCTCGTGAGGCTGGGCTGGGTCGCCTGAGGTGTGAGGTGCGAGGTGATGGTCCTCGGCTTCGTCTGGGCGGCGTTTCGATCGGTGTTCGCTGGGAGACCGTCGGTGGGCGTTGCGGGGCTGTCGGGAATGGTTGGGGTGAGGCGCCGGGCTATGCCCCCCGGGCCAGCCGGGGGGAGGCCGGCGGATCAAAAATCCGCCGAGGCGGCGGGGGTCTGGCGCTCACGGGCTTGCTTGGTGCGGCATGCGGCCTCGCTGTGCATTGTTAATATGCGCCGGACGTTGGCGCAATACGCACAGACGTGCCGGCGCCTGTCTCCCACCTCGCCGTGAGCCTCTCCGAGGGGTGCCCGATCGCACGAGGTGGGATCGCGGTTCCAAGCGGAGCAGGGGGCCCCGTGAGCGTGCCTATCGTAGGCGGTGCGGGTGTCGACTTGCTGCCGGGGCAGGTGTGCGCCTCGGGCCCCCTCGTCGCCTCGGGGAGCTGGTGTTGCCGGGGTGGTGGGCGTGGTGAGGGAGTCGAGCCTGACCGCGTTGAGGGCCACAGGGTCATGCCACCCCTGGGGGAGCCTTCCGTCCGCGATCCAGGAAAATATGGTCTCTGAGTACCGGCGGACGGTCGGCCAGGGGTGGATGAGGACGTCTCTCAAGAGGGTGAGGTGGTGTTGGTGTAGGCCCTGGAGGGAGTGATCCGGGAAGGATGGGTGGTTGACCATGGAGAGGAGGGCGAGGCTGTACTCGTCCTTGGTTGCTTCTCCGAGCTTCACCGCCTTGCGCCCCGGCCCCCTCTCCACGAGGTCGCAAGGGAAGAGGTAATCGGCTGGGATCCCTCGGCGGCGCACGGTGTGCCGCGCCTCGGCGGATGCGAGGATCTCGCGGACCGCGTCGGCCGCGGATGCCGGGCTGTAGTCCTCGGGATCCTGGCGGTAGGTGGGCGGTGGAGCTGAGCTGGCGTGGGCGCGGGTGTAGCCCTGGTACTGCAGGTGCGGGCCTTCGGGCTGAGTCGCTTGAGGTGGAGGCGGCGGCCGGCTCCCGGCGGCGGCGTACGCCCGAGGTGCCGGGACGTGGTGCAGGCTGCAGGCGGGCTCCCGCCTCGGCGTGGGCGGGGGGCTCCGCGGGGCCCCTCGGGCTTCCCCCCTCTCGTCCAGGTCTCTGTCCATGCGTCTGGTGAGGCGGGTGATGGCCTCGATGAGGAGGGCCGTCTCGCTGCTGGGCTGGCCCGAGGGCGCTGCGGGGGAGGTCGGCGCCGTAGGGGGGACGGGGCCCCCCGGGGAGCCCGAGGAGGGTCCTGGCGTGGCCATCCCGGACGTCTTGGAGCTTCTCCGACTCTTCCCTTTGCCGCGGCCGGGCATGGTGCAGGGTCGGCAGAGGAGCAGCGGTCCGAGGTGGAGTAGAGCCAAAGTAGAAGAAAGGGCAGAGAGGTGGAAGGCGGCTGGAGGCTGAGTGCCTGAGGGAGGCCGGCGGGCGGCCTTATAAGGGGGGAAGGGAGCAGAGGCAGGAGGGGGGTGAGTCGCTCAGGGCCGGGGGGAAGTGAGCAGTGGCAGGAGGGGGGGTGAGTCGCTCAGGGCCGGGGGAGGGCGAGGGTGAGCAGCGGGCGTCGCGCGAGGCGCGAATGCTGGGTGAAAGCGAGTAGAGAGGGGGGGGGGGGGGGGGGGGAGTCGCTCTCCCTTCCCTCGCATCAAACGAAATGCTTCGCATTACGACCAATGCTACAATCAAATTTCACATACATAAATCTTCCAAATACACAGATTTGTCGGAAACCGTATTGGAATTAGAAGTCGATATTGTGAAAGCAAGTAATCATGCAACTCGTGTTACGCTGGCTGATGCCTGTGCCCCGGTAAATAATGTTGGTGCTTCCATGTTTAAAGATATTCAAGTATATATCAATGATCGAAAACTATCTGGAAACCAAGACAACCATCCATACAGAGCCTACATCGAAAATCTACTGAATCGTTCAAAAGCAGACAAAAAATGTTGGATGTACAATGAAATGTGGCATGCTGACACAAATGGACACTTTGACGCAAGAGATGCTACAAACCATGGATTTACTGAGCGGCATAAGCGTGCTGTAGATGGACCAATTACCATGGTCATTCCATTACATATCGACATAGCACACCAACACAAACTGCTTCCATCAAGCACAGACATTCACTTTAGGCTAATGCAAAGTTCCTCCGCTTTTTGCCTAATGGGTGAAGAAGACCATGAATTCATTCCATTGATAAAAAAAATGCTTCATTAAGAGTTTGTCAAGTCGTGGTGTGTGCAGAAGTTGCACTTGTTCATGAAAAAGCTGTATCGGGCACACCATTTGTGTATCCAATGCAATGCACGGAAACTATCAGCCATGTTATTCCCACCGGTAATCACAACGAAGCATACATTTGATCAAATAGTGGTCAACTTCCAACACAGGCCGTTATCGCTTTTGTGGACAATGACGCATTTATTGGCAAAGCCACCAAAAATCCTTTCAATTTTGAAAACAAGTCCATCACAAGTCTTCAATTAATCATGAATGAACAAAAATTTCCCTCAGATGCGTTTAAACCAGATTTCCAACGAAATATGTACACTCGTGAATTTGATGCCCTTTACAGAAACTTGGGTCAAGTTAATTGTGATGGAAACTGCGGCATTTCTTATAAAGCATTTGCTGAAGGTTACGCACTATTCGTATTCGATCTAACTCCAGACAGATCGAACAATATGTGTCGAACAAACTTACTTAAGAATGGTTAACTGCGTGAAGAAATCACTTTCAATAATGGATTAACCGCTTCAACAAGTCTGGTCAACTACCTGGTTTACGACAACACACTCTACCTAACTCAAGACAGGCAACCGGTCACGGATTACCACTTGAGCTAAATGAACGCGTCAACCATCGCAAGGCTTTTGAACCAAACACCCCATTGCAAAAAAATGTTTCTGGGTGTCTTTCCTGAGGACTGCATACCTGTAAATCCCGAGGCAAACAGCTGTTTCGTCGCTAATACTGATTTAGCCAAAAACCCTGGAACACATTGGATGCATTTTACGTCACCCGTATTAAGCGAGTCTATTACTTTGATCCTTATGGCTTACCACCTTTAAAAGCTCATAAACATTTCAATGCTTTTTTACGACAATCAAAATACAAATGGTTGTATAACAAAAAACAGTTACAACACATAACGACTTCAACTTGTGGGGCTCACTGTATATACTTTATTCGAGAAACATGTCAGACAGGCAATCCAAAACAAACTGTGTGCAAAATGACTCAAAAGCTGCTATTAAACGACTTGATAGTAATACACAACCTGATCAACTATCGCAAGCACTAACATTGCACAAAAATGCATTACTAACAGCAAAAACCAAACTATATGTTGAAACGAAAGCGATTATACAATACGAAAAAGACTTGAAAAACTGTGAACTATGTGGTGGAATAAAACCAATACCATTTTACTTGGGTTATCTGCTAAAAAAATACGACAAACGAATTCAGAAGGAAGTTGCCGCAATGAAGAAAAAAGAAAAAAAAGAAGAAGTCGATTGCGCATTTTGATCAAACTGATTTAGACTCTGATTCTGAAACTAATATCAAAATATTTCAGAATTGGTCTAAACAAACCAAAAACATTATGGTTCCAATCGAATTATACAAAGCAGATTTCTATCATCATGAATTACATCGCTTTTCAACAGAAATGAATGCTGATATCATACAACAACTGACTAATACATCTACATTGGTAACAAACATGGCAACTTCTTCTGCGTATGTAACCACTGCTGCAAGTACAATTGCCAATCGTAAAAAATTACCTACTATGTGTGAATTAAATTGTATTGCAACAAAAGCTGAATCCTCTGATTCTGATGAATATTATAGTTGAAACTTGTCATTGTCGTTGTCGTTTGAATAAAAAAACAATATTGTGTAATTCTGTCTTCTTGGGTTCTTTCTTTTTAGTCTAAATGACATCAGCAATGGATTAGGTCAGCACCAAATATAACTAAATTACAAATCAACACCGGATGTCATACATTGCCGGTTTCAGTTTTGGTTTGGCATTACGTCAGCAACAAATACAATTTTTTATAAATCAACACCGGATGTCATACATTTTCCGTTTCTGAACTCTTTGAGATAAACAACCACACGGTCTTCGGGCTAAATCCCCACCAAAATTAAAAAATCACAAATACTCAACGACCATTCGCTAGCGAAATACGCTAAATCCAAACACTCAACGACCATTCGCTGAAACCGATGCGCGACAAGGAAGGAAGAGGAGGCGGGTTTTGAAGGAAGGCACTTTATTGAGTGCCTCAACAGGGTATATACAGGGCAGGTCAACATGCTAGAATACAGGGTAACGACAAGGCAAAGGAGGCTATACAGGGGCATAAGAAGAACGACTTAGATACTTATCAGAGCTCAGAGGGAGCATGAGGAGCATATAAGCTTAAGACTAAGAGGAGCTCGGAGGGAGCTTTCAGTGTTCATCGTGAGGGTTGCGTCGAGGAGCCCTCCACCAATACAGAGGAGAGGGCTCGAGGGGCGGCCGAGGGGGCGAGGCGGCGCACGTAGGCATGCACCGCCTCTGAGGTCCAGGTCCCCTGTGCCATGATGTCGGGCAGGGGGACCCCTGTGCAGTGGCAGGCCTGTGCGGCGCCGCGGTGGAGCGTGAACGTCTGGGAGGCGGGGATGCCTTGGGCATGCAGGGCGCCCCTCAGGAGCGCGGTGAGGGAGCGCGGGTCAAGGGGGCGTCCGGTGGGCATCATGAAGGCTGGGGCCTCGCGGGACGCCGGGCACTAGGGGAGGGCGCGGTGCCAAGCCGCGACAGGGCAAACACTGAGGACGCTTACTATCAATACACGTGACCAGAATACTCGACGCTGATTGGCTGCTTTTTTCACAAAAACCACCCCATAGGCTTTAGTGCGTTAAATAAGTCCTTTATATATCTACTACTGACACCTCGTCGACAAAACAGTTCACTGAGCGGTCGCTGGGCTTACTGCAGTCGACAATGGTGTGCATTCCATCGCCGCCTGACTTGGGGACAGCAAAGACATTGTGGGTGCAGATAGGGGCTGAGTCGTCCCGACTAATATAACCACAGCTGAGCTCAGAGTTGAGCTTCTTATTGATAAAATTGTTGTCAGCACCATCCCGGGTAGGCCGAGAGGGGGCCGAGTAGCTGGTGGTGCAACTGGGGTTGATGACTTTGAATCCAAAGAGGGAGCCGTGCAGTACGAACTCCCAGTCATCAATGACAGAACCGTGAAAGAAGCATTCGCATATTATGCGACAGGGTTTAAATTGAGCCCTGCTGGGGCCTATGTAATGTACAGGTGGCATTCTTACAGGCAAGGGAAACAGTTAATACAGTGGGTTTGCCAGAAGAGCCAAGTTTATCAAAAGCAGTTACATAGATACTACCCTCCACCCAGGACAATGTTAGCCAACTGCAGGCAATTAGAAAGCAGTGCGGCATACCGTCAATAGGGGGCACGTCAATGTTCACCGAGTCCGGACCAGGTTCGTTGGTGAGAGTGCGGTTGGCGGCTGTGCGGCAAACACGGACATTACAATGGGCGGCCAAATTAAGGGGGCCAACAGATTTAAGTAAATGGTTGTGAACTACATCACGAGGAAAGGTTCATATGGGAGAACGTGTTCAAGCACAGGGCCCGAGGTCATATACACGGGAGAAATTAATGGCAGGTTGTCGGAATGGTAACCGGTGTCGGGGAGGCAGCACAATCTGCCAGAACACTAGGATCTAACCCAACAATGGTATGATGATCCCCTGAACACAATTTCAGGATGCGCCGCGCCGGACCGCCGACAAACCCCTAATCCTTCGAGCACTTGCTCCTTATGTGCGCTTTACTACCGCACCTGGAGCACCAGTGACCGTAACTACAGGTGCGGTCGTCCCTGCTGCAGCCCTCCTCCTTATTGAACGAGAAGCAAGGCTTCTTCCCGTCCCTGAGAAAACAACTGCCTCGGCCGACCCCGGTTACCACTGCTCGAGTCACTAACTCCCCCTCCCACCCTGCTTTTTCATATACTCGAAAGCATAGTATTTCAGGGCAAGTTTGGGATTGCCTGCGGAGAAGGCCACGTAACCCTCAGAGACGGCGAGCTTGCGGATGGCATGGTCGTAGTTTACGTGTGTGTTTTCCTGGAAGGTCCCAGACTTAGCCTTGCCCGCGATGTATCCAAGGTGTTGGAGGATGCGCAAGAGCTTACCGCAATCAGTCACCTTAGAGGATACCACCCACTTTACGGTTGCCTCTATCAGTTCGAAGGGCGATAACTTCTTAACATCCCTCCCATCCTCCGCATGCCTACGCAGCGACCACTTACGTCTGGCCTTCCTCTCTCTGCTGGCAGAGCGGTCGTCTGATGAGCAAGAACTAGAAGCATGATGTTGATGATGACATCTCCTAGAATGCGAGAACGAGGATCGTCTTCATGTCGCGCTGCGGCCTCGCGAATGCGAGCTGTCTTGTTGGCTGCTGGATAGTCCCGTCATCCCGTCCAGTCGGATTTCTTCAGATTGTTTCGAAGTCTGTGCAGAAAGCCGAGCGACGTCGTCGAGTAGGTCTTGTTCCTCCCTTTTGAGTTCGGCTAGACGCTTCCGCTTCCGCAGCCTAGCAATGCGGGCCAAGATCTCCCTTTCGTCGTCTTTGCTGATGTCGTCTTCGATCTGGACGACCTGGTCGATCACGTCCTCATACTTGGACCATAACAATTTTCCTCCCTCAACCATCTTGTCGACTTTCGACGTCGAATGGGTCGTCCGTTTCATCGAATCACGACGCCTGCAGCCATCGTTTACTGGCTCTTGATGGACGATATTACAAAATGTGCAGTATTCCTTTGGCATTGTCCGTGCGGATACGGCAGAGATTACCGTATCGACAGGTCGGCGTATGGCCGGCCGTATCGACAGTAACGATTTTCGACATTAATCGAAATATGTCGATTATTAAAAAAAAAACCAGTAGGAATCCCTGCAGGTGTGCCTGCTGTAGGTCAGTAGCGCCGTAGTTGTGCCGTAGTCATTCATAGTTTACCCGTAGACTCGAACACAAGACCGTAAGAGCAGCCTTTACGACTTTCCCGCCAACAATTTTTTTAATCAACTTAACCGAACCGATAGCTCGCTCAGAATCTCCGATTACCGTATCGACAGGCCGATTACCATTTTGACAGTACGTTATTGATATTATCAGGCTAAACGGTGGGTTAACCATATAGCTGCCTTGGCCATTAAGAGAGGCCGTTAAGACGAACCGTTTAAACTGCTGATATGAACCGTATCGACACAAGTTAGTTTTAGCTCACAGTTTGTAGATCAGCCGTCTAGGTGTAGATTGAAGTAGGCAGCTGTATAGTGATCTGTATAGTGATCCGTATAGGTAGTCCATAGGAAACCGTAGACACAGGTAGCAGGTAGACTGTGTACAAGTTTTGAAAGGAGTGTGGAGGCTCTGGCTGCCAGGGACAGACTGAGCCAATATCAACAACAGGTGTAGGGAGGCTCCTGCCCCACCTGGTGGTTGTGGATGGCACTATCCTGTGAACATCCCAGGAGCCCCTGGGTGGCAGCGCCGTGCAACTCGGTTACATCAGCATATACATTGTGTATACGTGGGTATATGTGGTGCATAACGTATTATGTGAGTATAAAAATATGAAAGCAATTGTTTCCTTTATTAATATTATATTATTATATTACTTGATACCATTGTTATTCTCTGTAAGACACCGCACTTGACCGGTGGTGCAACCTGCGCCCACCTCCCCTCCATCTGATGCATATATATATATATATATATATATATGTGTGATGTATAGCGCATTATGTGAATATAAAAATAATATGGGAATTGTTGCCATTATATATATATTAATTATTATATATTACAGTTATTACCATTGTTATACCAGTGTATACTCCGTAAGACTCTGCACTTGACAAGTGGTGCCACCTGTGGCCGACCTCTTCCCCAATGTGTGTCGACAATTGTCAGTTGCACCGGAGGATTTTTTTATGTCATCTGTATGATATACATATGTATATAGAGATGGTCTCTTATATATAAATAGATATATACATACAGGTGTATGTATACATATAGATATCCATATATATATAAGTATATCTATATATATATATATATATCAGATGCCGTCTGTATGATATATGTGTTTATATATAGATGGCATCTGTTATATATACGTTTATATATGGCATATATAAGGCATATGTATATATGTATATGTATATATACATATACATATATGGAAACAAGCTGAACTCTGTTCCGGAATTCACCTACCTCGGAAGCACTATATCAAGTGATGGACGCATTGATGCTGAAATACAGAGGAGGATGACCAAGGCTAGCTCATCTTTCGGCCGACTACGCCAGAGACTCTGGAACAACCACCATGTGTCCATTTGGGTCAAAGGCAAGATCTACCATGCAATCGTGCTATCCACCCTACTATACGGAGCTATCCACCCTACTATACGGTGCCTTCATGATGCAACATCTGCATTCAATCATGAGGCTAACCTGGAAGGACAAAGTGACAAATAAGGAAATACTTGAACGGATGGGGCTGCCCTCTATGGAAGATCTTCTGATCAAAAAGAATCTCCGGTGGACTGGACACCTCATGAGGATGTCATCAGACAGGCTACCAAAGCAGATCCTCTATTCTCACCTGTCTTCTGGTTACAGAAAGAGAGGGTGCCCTCCTCTCCGGTTCAAGGATACCATCAAGAGAAACCTGAAGCTGAGAGACATTAAGACCGACTCATGGACGCAACTCTCACAGCAGAGAGCTAAATGGAGAGCAGCAGTCAAGTAATGAAAGCAGTCTTTGTCACATCGCGACCAAATGCATGATGATATATATGTATATATATATGTATACATATATATATATATATGTATATATATATGTATATATATATATGTATGTCATGGGAGAAATTAAAATGGGAAATATTGTGCCTAGAGCAGGTTTTCGAAATGACACTTCTTACCCTTCCAGGTCTAGCATGCTAATTATTACACTACCTCGACTCTCTGATGCAATCATCCTGCCAATGCCTATCTGTCTATGTGGCTCCTTGCCTGAGACGTCAGTGAAGACTACAACAATACAATGAAAACTGTATGCCTTTATATTTTGTGTTATTAATAAAAATGTCATATTGTAAATGATCATGTACATGCCATGCCCCTGCATAACTTCATACCAGTACCAGACCTCCTTATCGGCAAAACACCCCGTCATTGAATGTCGACCGACTTGTGCACCGATGAGTTGCGTTGTGTGTTGTTTTACATCCTAGCAACATCTAAGGTCGTATCCGGACGGGTGCACCGAGGATCTTTCCTGTCATAGTTCTCTTTTCTCTAACCACTGCTTTCTCGCCATCTGTGCCTGTATTTCAAAGTGTTCTGTAGGGGCGTAATCGATTAATCAACTCGGGTCACCCAAGCCCCTTTTTGGGGCATGCGCACATCATACAGACTCGGGTCGAATAATCGAATACACTTCTCCACGCTTGGGTGGAAAAACGGGTGGCTAAATCCAAAACATTTTTTTTTTTAATAACCGATATAACTACAGCAAAAGAGGATTTAAAGTATTTTATGATGGCATAGTTTAGTTATATTTCCATTTCATTAATCTAGGTTATTACCAAAAGAAAACATGTATGACTGGTACTGGTAGCTGTTATGCTGCAGGATGGTACCAGCACAAATGTGATGTCATCGCTCCTAGCCACCCGCCAGCCAAGAGGTGGGTTACTGGGGTTGGGTCATTTTGCACCCGGGACGTGTATTTGTCGACTGCACTTGCGGTGTTCGATTTGAAATTCTGACAACTTGGGTGACCCGAGTCACCCAGGTCGTGTTAATCGATTATGGCCTAGGTGTAAAATTCTCCGATTAAGTGTATATTGAATATTGAGATGGCTAAGCATGAAACAGTACTCCCTTTATAAGTCTCACACCGGGGGAGGGAAACAATGCCCCTTTAAGCACAATCGTTCCGCGTTATCTCGCCCAGCCACACAGTCATGACATGTTATGTAAGCCCATGATAGCCAGGTGGTGGCCAAAGCTCGGTAGGAGGGGGGTGAGCCCTTAAAGCAGCCAATAAGAATGTCTATAACATCCACTTTTGCATCTATCCAAAACATATATAAACTGAATAAAACTAAGCATCATGATCAATTATCAACCTACACTTCTGCTGTTGCTGGACTCAAATCGTGTGTTGTGTCATGTGTGTCTCTACTATGGGGTAAGCTCTGCTATATAATTCATACAAATAGAAGATATAAAAATGGGGGGACATGCAGGATAGTATTCCTTATGCAGGATAGTATGCATTATGCAGGATAGTATGCCGTATGCAGGATAATATGCCTTATGCATGATAGCATGCCTTATGCAGGATAGTATGCCTTATGCAGTCTAGTATGCATTATGCAGGATAGTATGCCTTATGCAGGATAGTATACCTTATGCAGGATAGTATGCCTTATGCAGGATAGTATGCCTTATGCAGGCTATTATGCCTTATGTACCACATGCAGTATACTGGATATCTGGGCAGTATAATCCGGTCGAGCAGTACAGCTACTAAATGAGAGAACATAATATACGTAACCATAGCCCTTGCATACCACCTAACTGGATCGGCCATCAATAGATTCAAATGCCCGCATATATGATATGCAGGGACCCGCAAATATGGGCTTTCATATAGGTGTCTATTCTGAAAGTCATATTCAATCTATATAGCCAGCAATGTTTTCTGTACATATCTATTCTGGAAGTCATATTCAATCTCCATAGCCAGCAATGTTGCAAGGTACTAAACCACATTTTTCTAGCAACAAGTGTATTCTCCTTCTATCTATTTTGTAACTTACCAATCCTCACTCCAATCCTGGCATCTTTCATTTGCACCAAGGCTCTCACTGGCGGACCTTTTTTTTCTATTTTAAAAGTCTACTTTCCCTCCCACTTAAACTGTGACCAAGAAACTGATTGGATCTGTCCTAAGCTTTCTGCGCCTACTTTCCCACTTCCACAGACACCCTCTCCCAACCCCTTCGCTTCAATTGCCCTCGCGTTCCACTGGGGGTGCTCCATAGAGGGAGCATCATATTATTTTGCAGGCTGTCACGAAACCGGCACAGTTGCATTCACTGCCCGGTAGGTGGAGATTGGTATGTGTGGGGCGGAGGTGGGGGGGTGCGGGGGGTCAGGTCGGGGATCCGTGGGGTCGACCTAGGTTTGTACGGGGACTGATTAGGGCCTAGTCGGGCTTGGATGAGGTTGGGTGGGTGCTGGTTGGGTGGAAGGTGGGATCTAGTTGGGTGTCAGGTGGGAGCTGGTTGGGTACCATGGTGATAGCTGGTTGGTTGCCAGGTGAGAGCTGGTTTGGTGCCGGGATGAGAGCTGGTTGGGTTCCGGAGTGGGAGCTGGTTGGGTGCCGGGTGGGAGCTGGTTGGGTGGAAGGTGGGAGTTGGTTGGGTGATAGGTGGGTGCTGGGAAGATGGCGAGTGGGAGCTGGTTGGGTGCCGGGTGGGAGCTAAGGAAGATGGCGAGTGGGTGGCGGGTGGGAGCTGGTTGGGTGCTGAGTGGGTGCCGGGAAAATGGCGGACGATTGGCGGCTGGGAGCTTGGAAAATGGCGAGTGCTGCAGCGTTTCAAATGTACATTCTCCCACTCCTCAGTAAGCGTATTCAGCTAAATGATCAGCGTACACTACACGATAATTTGTCTTGCCCCAGATTGATTTGTAATGAGGAGTAACGCAAAATTGAGGAAGCTTATTGAGTTTGGTTTGGATGTGTCTGCTCCATCCCTTCACTGGCATTTACACACCGGACGCGGTGGCCGAATCGATAGAGCGCATACTTCCCGTGCGGAAGATCTGGAATCCGAATCCCGGGTGACTCAAACCAATGACTTACAAAATTGAGAGTTGTCGCTTTCTAGCTTTGCACTTGGCATTAATAGTGTCAGAATAATGTGACTGTGTCGGGTCATGATACTGGCAGCCTGATTTCCTAGTGGGACAGCACTATAAAGTTTCCATGAGTGCACACTGTCACAAGTCAGTACCCGTCCTGATATGACGCTAGATGTTGCCATGATGTCAAATTCCAACAACTAACCGACTAGTACAAACAATGGAGTCTGAGAGTCACTCCTTATCAATGTTATTACTAATGGCATTAGCTTCATTAATCATTGCTGTCAGCTGGAAACAGGATGACCCCCCCCCCCCCGTTCACGTCGGTAGCCCTTTCACCACCACCTCGAAGCTCTTCCACTACGACCTCAAAGCTCTTTCACCACCACCTCAAAGCCCTTTCACCACCACCTCTAAGCCCTCTCCTCACGACCTCAAAGCCCTTTCACAACCACCTATAAGCCCTTTCACGACCACCTCAAAGCCCTTTCACGACCACCTCTAAGCCCTTTCACCACCACCTCAAAGCCCTTTCACAACCACCTATAAGCCCTTTCACCACCACCTCTAAGCCCTTTCACCACCACCTATAAGACCTTTCACCACTACCTCTAAGTCCTTTAACAACCATTTCTAAGCCCTTTCACCACCACCTCTAAGCCCTTTCACCACCACCTCTAAGCTCTTCCACCACCACCTCTAAGCTCTTCCACCACCACCTCTAAACCCTTTCACCACCACTTCTAAGCCCTTTTCTTCACGACCTCAAACCCCTTTCACCACCACCCCTAAGCCCTTTCCTCACGACCTCTAAGCCCTCTCACCACCACCTCTAAGCCCTCTCACCACAACCTATAAGTCCTTTAACAACCATCTCTAAGCCCTTTAACCACCACCTCTAAGCCCTTTCACAACCCCTCTAAGCCCTTGCACCACCTCTACGCTCTTCCACCACCACCTCTAAGCCTCTCACCACGACCTCTAAACCCTTTCACCACCACCTCTAAGCCCTTTTCCTCACGACCTCAAAGCCCTTTCACCACCACCCCTAAGCCCTTTCCTCACGACCTCAAAGCGCGTTCACCACCACCACCACCTCAAAGCCCTTTCAACACCACCTCTAAGCCCTTTCAACACCACCTGAAAGCCCTTTCACCACCACCTCTATGCCCTTTCCTCACGATCTCAAAGCCCTTTCACCACCCCCGCTAAGCCCTTTCACTACCAACTCTAAGCCCTTTCACCACGACCTCTAAGCCCTTTCCTCACGACCTCAAAGCCCTTTCACCACCACCCCTAAGCCCTTTCACCACCAACTCTAAGCCCTCTGACCACCAACAGTAACCTCTGTACACACATTGAAGGCCAGTCCCAAAAGCCCTTTGATGGTCACGTCTAAGCCCATCTACAGTCTAATAAATCCCATAGAGGGTCACAGCCCCCTTAAACCCCCTTTAAGCCCCTTAACAGCCTTCTCCCATTCATGTACAGGCCTAGACTGCCTCACCCACCGGGGTATACCATTCAATAGCCCAAAGATGAGCATCAACATATATTTCTACCGAGGGAATCAGAAGAGTTTCTCTTTACAAATTGAGTAATTTCCTGTGCGGGCCACCCCCCAGGCCAGCCCGACGAGGCGGTGGGGCGGCCAATTTACCCGGATGGGGCCCGTAGGGGCGCCATGCACGTAGGAGGTGAGCGCCCCCCAATCGGGTTACTTGGGGTGTTAATTAGATCAACCTTGTCCACGTCTGCGGTGGAATCGTTCACTGCCAGAACTGGTTATAGGATATTATTCAGGGGTGACCTTTTACTAACTGCTCACTGACAAATTTTGTTTGGTTGGTGGAGTTGTACATCCTGGCAACATCTAAGGTCATATCAGGACAGGGACTGTTTTGTGCCAGTGCACACTCATGGCGACTTTATAGTGCTGCCTCTTTTGGGAAATTAGGCCACCAGCACCATGACCCAATATCCCACTCGGTCACCTTATCCTGACACTGAGATAGCCAGTCCTTGCCCTATCCTATTAATAGTGAGTGCAAAGCTAGAAGTATAAATTTTACAAGTCATTGGCTTGACTTGACGGGGAACCGAACTCCCGAACTCCTGATCTCCCGCACTCGAGGCCCGCGCTCTACCGATACGGCCACCGGGCCCGTAGACACATTTCGAAGATGGTGTAATGAATGGGTGGGTTGAATGAGTTGAGTACCCGGTTCCTGTGTGGCAGGTTCTGGGATTCCTCATTTGAACCTCAACCAATTGAAAAGGATGATTTAAAAATGTACAATTGTCACCGTCTAGATTAGCCTTCAGCATGACTAAGATAGTGCAAATTGAGCAGGGGACTGAGGAATACAAATTCTATGTGATTGACAGTGCTCCTGCATAATCAATGAATGCAACAAAGATTAAATATTAAATAAATGTAAGTGTACTAAAGATAGATATTGCAATGTTATTAAAAAGAAGGAAACAAACTATTTTCAGAAGACTAAACCAAATTAGAAAATATGTGACAAATATTGAAGAAAAATACTTTATATTCAGACAATATACCTAAATTAATGTTTTTTTGTTTGTTGTTGTCCTAGCAACATCTAAGGTCATGTAGTAGTCTGCACTCACCTCTGAGGCAAGTAACCACATAGACAGGTAGGTGTGGGTAGTGTGGTAATATCAAGAAGCCTAGGTGGTGTAATGGTTAGCACACTGGCCCGGAATGCAAAGAGATGTGGGTTCGAGTCCAGCTCTAGGCATAATATTTCCCATTTTCATCACCCCCATGACACTTGTTGCCATGCCCATGATTCTGTACAAGCTATGCATTGTATGGTTGCTGAACCTACCCTGTTTATGTATGTTTAGTGCATTGCCTGTATATATGTAATTGTAAGCATTAAAAGACTTACAGGGGGATGAGTGTAGTAGTCTGCACTGACCTCTGAGGCAAGTAACCACATACACAGGTAGGCATGGGTAGTGTGGTGATATCAGGGAGCCTAGGTAGGTCACATTAGGGTATGCAGGTATTGCAGGTATTGCAATACCTCAGGGAGTTTGACGCCCCTGCCCTGCAGAGATGTAAACCACTGGCTTGTGATACAGGTTCTTGACAGAACCGAAGGGGAGCAAACCCTAAACAGAAAAACATGTCACTGTGGCAGCATTAAGGGTGGTTGATGTATGGAACTCCCAACATCTCCCGACCAGCCACTGCAGGGACAAATAGTATTGCGCCTGTCGGGGCATGTTCTTGCCAGTGTGAAACCTCTATTTGCTCCCCGAGAGAGTGCCGCTGGTAACTTGCAAAAGCCAGCAGCACTTCAACACTTTTGCAGGCAGCTTTCATGAAATGTAACACCTGATGTAGTTCCGGAGTCACAGTGTGGCTTCAGAGGTAACCGGAGCACCGTGGATATGATATTTTGTCTCCAACAGCTACAAGAAAAGTGCGTTCAGTAGGACGGACCACCGTACATGGTATTTGTCGATTTCACTAAGGTGTTTGATACAGTCGGGACGACCGGGCTATGGTAGCTACTGAGGAAGTATGGATGCCCAGAGAGGTTCACAACAATGATCGAGGCTCTACATACAGGAATGAGGGTTAACGTTAGGATGTCATCAGACAGGCTACCAAAGCAGATCCTCTATTCTCACCTGTCTTCTGGTTACAGAAAGAGAGGGCGCCCTCCTCTCTGGTTCAAGGATACCATCAAGAGAAACCTGAAGCTGAGAGACATTAAGACCGACTCATGGACATAACTCTCACAGCAGAGAGCTAAATGGAGAGCGGCAGGCAAGTAATGAAAGCAGTCTTTGTCGCATCACGACCGACAGCATGATGATAATGATGAGGTGGTGTAATGGTTAGCACACTGGCCCAGAATGCAAAGAGATGTGGGTTCGAGTCCCACTCTAGGCGCAATATTTCCCATTTTCATCACCCCCATGACAGTCATATAAGTCCAGGCCCTAAATTAATATGATTATTGATTAATGGTTTGGATAAGACGCATCACATTCACAAAGGATAATTGAGTCGGAAAATGTTTTTGTTTATATTTAATCGTGGATTAGTTAGTAATGCCGAGTGTGTCGGAGATGATGGAGAGCTCCTTCGGCTCTGTCTTTGTGCTTCGCTGGTAATCAGAGTAGGTCAGCACTGGTAATCAGAGTAGGTCAGTGCTGGTAATCAGAGTAGGTCAGCGCTGGTAATCAGCATAGGTCTCCAGACCCAGCTTTAGCAAGGGTTGCGGTGATGTTTACACATGCGAGCCATATATCACAGATGCATGACTTAGTCACTTCAGGCAGGACAATAAGGACTGCCCGGTTGCCAGGGCACCTAGGCCATAATCGATTAACACGACCTGGGCGACTTGGGTCACCCGGGTCATCAGAATTTCAAATAGTACACTGCAGGTGGAGTCGACAAATACACAAGCCGTGTGCAAAACGACCCGACCCGAGTAACCCACCTCTTGGTTGGGGTGGCTAGGAGCGATGACGTCACATTTGCGATGGTACCGTCCTGCAAGATAACAGCCACCGGTACCAGTCATACATGTTTTTTTGTGGTAATAACATAGATTAGTGAAATGGAAATATAACTAGACTATACCAACATGAAACACTTTAAATCCTATTTTGCTGTTTTATTATATCGGTTATTAAAAAAAAAAAAATGTTTTGGATTAAGACACCATTTTTTTCCACCCTGAACGTGGAGAAGCATATTCGATTATTCGACCCGAATCTGTAGGATGTGCGCATGAGCCAAAAAGTGGCTCGGGTGACCTGAGGTGATTAATTGATTACACTCCTAGTTTACTCAGTCGGGTGGAAGAAGTTCTCGGTGACATGTGCAAAAGGGAAAGTCATTATTTTTTTTATCTGCAGTAGCAGATTTCAGTTTCAATTAGCTGACTTGCGCTGGGGCCAGTAGTTTTGCCACTTGGGAAAGTAGACAATTCGGTCGCTTGCCCGATTGGGCAAGTGGGTACGAAAAGTTGATTTCCAACCCTGCATTCACATGTTTACAAACCAACCAGCAAGATCTCACATGGGCTTATGTTGCAATTAAATCGGGTAACTGAGATGGCAGAAGTTCTGTCACATTCTCAACGTTGCCTGAGATATCAGGTCAATATCGCGAATGAAGCGGTATACAAAATGTGTGACTTTTCGCAATCATATATGTAATATATGCGTAAAAGACATCCAGGCACGAGTGGGAGAACAAAGGAATATGTAAATGAGATGACGTCAGAGGTGAAGGGTGCCGGCGTTTCAGGCCCCTGGACAGTGAATAAATCATTCATTATCCCGAAGTCAAAGTGTTCAGACGTCGTACTTTCACAATATGGAGTGGGTCACAATGCTCGCATTGTGTTTGATTCGGTGGAAACGGCACGTTTCCTCCCCCATCTTCTTTGCCTTGGACTCTTTCTTTACATGGACGGATACATTCCTCTTTCATCCACTCAGTTGAACACCTTTTCCGCTATCGACCGTAGATCGCCCTTCTATTTTAATCCTCACTTCTTGACGAGCTGGTGATTTACATATTTTGTCTGGCCACCCACCCTACTAATGTATATCAGCCAACGCAGTTAACTCCATTCATAATCATGTTCTGTTGCTGCCACCCAGCGGGTTCGATCCTCCAGGCGCTGACATCAGAGCCCATTCTCTGCTCTAATGGTCACTCGCCGCTTGAACACAAACCTGTGAGGTCAAGCCGATCACCTAAACTTTCCCGCCCACCCCTCAGCTACAAAAGGACAAGTAGATTGGTAGGGTCAAGAGAGCCCAAATTTCCCCCCATTCACTGTAATGCTGAGTCTTTAAAAATAAATGTGGTCTAGACACGTCATTAAATAAAACAAGCTTTACTTTTTGTAACCAGACGGGATGGCCGAATGAGTTGAGTGTCCGTCTCCCATTCTGGTAGATCGTGGGATCGAGGGTTCGAATCCTGGTTGAGTCAAACCATGACTTAATAATTTATACTTGTCACTTCCTAGCCTGGTGCCCGGCATTATTAGGATAGGGCAAGGAGCAGTGGAATGAGGAAGACTAATCGTCCACGATTGAAATTTCCCTTGCTTAATCAACTAATCTAAATCTTATATATATTAAATATATCATATACTATATATTATATACACTATGTATACTATATGGAGGTCCATTGCAGCCAACCTTCTCCGAGAAGACGGCACCCATTGATTGATTGATACTATATATTACATACATTGAGTCAGGCATTGAATCATATACTATATTATATACACTATGTATGCTATATATGATATAATTATATTTACATTATACATTGATTCAATCATTGAATTTAAGCTATTGAATACTTGTAAATGTGAGATTCCTGAACATTTTTGTATTCTTGAGCTAGTAAATATTCATCAATAAAATATATTTAATTGAGACTGCAAACAATTTAGATAGCTTCTCATGATGTTCAATTCGATTCAGGCTCCAATATCAGCTCTTAAATTCAAGGCATCTAGAAAACAAAATGTACTGACGTAGTGCATTTTTTTTGTTCTGCTCACAATTTCAAACATTTAGCTTCTAAATTAAATAGTCAGCAGATCTAAAGTCAATTATTCATGTGGGGGGAAACTTTGTAATATCATTGACTTGTGTGTGGAAAACTCTAATCTAGTAGTATCTAATTGCTATACATATAATACTGTCACTACCCTTGCCAACGGCAGAATATTTACTGGAATTTGGATTATTAGCTTAGGACCGGATATTAAATTTTAAAGACTGGCAGGGGGTATAACAGTGACGTCAGCAGTAGAAACCTAAGGGAATGCTGATTTCAACACAGCTAAATCGCAGATAAATCATATTGAACACTCTTTTTTTTGATAAATGAATTTGTATTATACTTATTATTTTTAATATATCTTTTATCAGAGCCATAGCACTGGCCTTCTGAGCATAAGTGTGACAGCTGTATAGGTAGCTACACACAAAATTGAACACCGTTTATATACTAAATTGAAATGTGAAGTAAATTCTGAAATTAAAGTGTAAACAATGCAATAAGTAATGAGTATTATATACATCAAATCATATTACATTACATGCAAGGTTTTAGTTGTTGGTTTAGGATTTCCAATTCAATATGTAAAAATATACGGATTTTTAGTTCGGATTGATATATTGGCAAAGAACATTATTATGCTTGGGCGACAGAGTGGGGACCATGATTATGCAACAGAGAAGCAATGGCTGCCCCACTGGTTTGTGACATAAGCGCCTATGTGGAAATGTGATAACACATAGCGTTCGAGTATGTGATGTGATCTTCATACTTAAGAGACAGTTGATAATTATTTAAATGTTCCCCTCATTCACCAGAAAGAGTGTCATTGAAGGAGAGGAGCATTGGTATATGTTTGGTGTAACTGTCTGCAACTACCTGTTACCACGGGACTGATGGACAAGCACACCCAGCCATTGTGCATACATTATGGACACCACCTGCAGCTGGGGTTGAGTGACAGCTGCCCCCTATTAGGGTGTTGCCCACCTAGGCTGTAGAGGGTGTCTGATTGGCTAGCTGTGTGAGCCCAGTCACCTGCATTCCTTATACCTGACACACAGACCCCACATGAGACTCTCCACTTTCTACACTCAAACGAACAACATCTATTCAAAATACACTGAGCTGTATGCAACAACCATTGGACTCAGGTTCAATGGCCTGTAGGAACTGATTCTGATATACACAAGCAAGAGTCATGCAGATCTGTGTGGGCAGTTGGTAAGGAGTGAGGGTGATATGTCGCCAGTAGGTGAACAGTAGTTGATGCCAATAAAGCACAACTTCTTCCCTGTCAATCTTGTGCGACTTGTCTTCCTTTCTTCCCTATGAGTTGTTGAGAGTAATTAGAAGTGGGGACTGACAGACAGTTGTCAGAACACACCTGTGGAGCATAGTAATGTGTGGGGTTCAGACGGCCGAGTCCCGACATATTACAAATAGATACCTTTAATTACTTAGTTTTAGTTCAATGCGATGAGACACTCATTTATTTATTAAGTTGTTTATTGATATCGTGTGTATTTTAATTACACTTTAAAAAAGCATGTATACCTTGGTGTAAATAAGTGTACCACTCCCTGCCGGAAAACCCGTGACAAATCTGTTGAGGGATCAGCAACCGCACACACACATAAAAGGTATATGATTGGTTTGAATATAAGGGAGCGGGATGTAGCTCAGGTAGTAGTGGTTATAGTGTCGGTCATAGGTGTCGGTCATCCTATAGATCCTGCTCAGTGGACACATTTACAGTTTGGACTATTTTCTGTTCCGACCAGTGGTCCACAACTGGTTTATCCAAGGCTGTGGTATGTGCTGACCTGTCTGTGGGAAAATGCATATAAAAGACCCCTCACTGCTTATCAGAAAGAGTAGCCTATGTGGTGGCAGTGGGTTTTTTCTGCAGAAATATGTGAGAATGACCATATTGTAAAATATTCCGATATTCGGCATGGGGGAAATACAAATGTTCTATTACTGATCGGTGTACGTGACCAGGTGCATGTATGTATATATATGTATGGGTTGGTGGTGCCTGAGTGGGATGTAAATATACATAGTGGTACTGGCAGGTCTGGGTGTGAGTGTCTGCTGGGATAGGGATCACCACACTCAAAGTTCAAGGTTAGTGGTGGACATGGGGCCATAGAGCTTGTAGTGGTGGGCAGGCCACTGGTATCCATCGGGACCAGGAATGCTGGATCCCTATTGGTAGGGCCAAGAATGCTTGTTTACCATTGGGGGAAAGGGGTGGGGTGATACTCTACAATGAACCCATGTAACCATATAAATAATAAGCCAGAGGGCTGGACTCTCTCTTCTTCTTTACACTTTATACTTTTCCTTTCTCTTTGTCTGTATTGATTTCACCATAACCTGCCTACGCAGCAACAGATTCGAGCCTAAAGGCCCTGTCACACCTCACCAGATTGGGGGAAACGGACAGAAAATGAACAATGTCCGGTTTGTGTCCACACAATGTTTGAACATGCACAAAACTAGGAACGGATGCTGCCGGACTGACGTCTATGGTTTTTGTCCAGTTTGATTTCATTTCGTCCATTGCCTATCCGTTCATGTCCATTTCCTGTACATTTCCTGTCCATCTCCTTTCCCTTTCATGTCCGTTTCATGTCCGTTTCATGTCCGTTTCATGTCCGTTTCATATCCGTTTCATGTCCGTTTCATGTCCGTTCGTCCAGCGGCCATTTACCTGATAGCGCAACATTTTGAAACATTTTAATACATGTTGGCACTTATCACCACCGGACTAGACAATTCTGGTTCCTGAACACCTCTCTACATATCAAGCAGGGTCCTTCTTTGCTAATTAGTATTTCCGGTACAGGCAGCAGCAGCTGTTCGGGTTTGTCATCCTAGCAACATCTAAGGTAGTATCAGGATGAGTACCAACTTATTTCTGTGTAATCATGGTGACATTATAGTGCTGCCCTACTGGGAGGTCAGGCCACTGCCACCATTACACGAAATCCCACTCAGTCACATTATCCTGATGCTGAGCTAACCAGTCCTTGCCCTATCCTAATAATGCGGAGTGTCGGGCTAGGTTTGTTTGGTTGTTTTGTTTGTTTAACGACCCCCAGCACAAAAGGTAAACATTGGCTATTGAGGTGGGGGGGGGGGGCCTGGCTAGGAAGCGACAAGTATCAACTTTGTAAGTCATTGCTTTGACTCTGCTGGGATTCAAACTCAGGACAATCCGCATCCGGAGCCGCGATCAGTTCTTACACAGACATGTAAATCTGAAATTGTTATTGATATGCATATTTCACAAAAGTAACATTGAGTATGTGAGGTTAAAATAATATTCATTTTTTATATTCACATGATAATTTACCTAGCACATATATTATATATAACATATAATAATATACATATATATATCCTACGCCGCAGATATCTCTATATTTTATTTAATAGATAATACACACTGGATTAGTTCATAATACATTAGCATTGTGTATAGTTCACAAGAGAGGAGGCACTTTCTCCAGTGCTTACAACATCCAGCCACTCCACTCTCCAGCATCTCCGGCTCAAACACACGGGGGCAGCCACGATGGCACCCCCTGGAGGGATTCAAGCAAACCATCCGCTGGACCGCTTCCAGGGCCTGAGGCACAGCAACACCCACAGAGCAAGGGCCTGAATTGTTCCCACCCACCTGTCACCCTACTTGGCTTATTGACTGATTTTATTACCCACTGTCCTTATATGGTTTCACAGGTTCCTCCTCGTCCTTCGGCTTTGGGTAATAAACACACTTCACTAGATCTCCATTCACCTCTTACACTCCTTTCTTATGAATCAATGTATGTTTTGGGTAATTAAGCATTTAATATGTATATAGTAGATATATATATGTATATATGGTAATGATATTGGAGCTACAACTCATGAGATGCTGCCTGCTGCAGTTTAATTGTTTCTGTCCTAGCAACATCTAAGGGCACATCAGAATGGGTACAGACTTGCATCAATGTGCATTCATGATGATTTTATAGTGTTGCCCCACTTGGAGACCGAGACAATGGCACTCGGACTTGATATCCCATTTAGTCATATTATCCTGATGCTGAGCAAACCTGTCCTTCCCTAGTTCTAGTTAATGCCGGAACACCAGACTAGGTATGATAAGTACCAATTTTGTAAGTCATTGGTTTTACTCACTCGGGGTTCGAGCCCATGACCTCCCACAGATAGAAGCAATGTTTAAGGTGCATAGTCCGATGGTTTTGAATTTCTGTATTTTTTTCTGAGATAAATGTATTAGATCGATCACAAGTATCTACTTTACATTAGCTCAAAGTTACTTTTATTTTAAATGGTAAACTTTTTAGATATTTTGAGTGCAAATATGGAAAATTAGTTTTGGCATGCTTGCCAAAACTCTGATACCATAGACTTCTGTAGTAACAGGTTCTGTTAAATTGACTCAGTAATACCTTCTATGCAGAAACAAATTCTTAATAAGTGCATCAGTATCTAAGTTAGATATGTAAAATCAAATCTAGATAATTGGTTTGGTTTTGAAAATTTGGTATTTCATCGGACTATGCAGCTTTAACATTCGTACCGATTCGTCCACCCCAAGTTTTCAATATCAGAAGCAAAGGGAAATAATTGCTTCAGCTCCGATGTACAGAAAACAACATAGTTGTTAGCATCCTTTGCTGAACCTTGGTGATTATGCTCTCGCTTCTTTGTTGCTAAGAATAAGTAGATTAAAATGCAGGCTGTCAGAATATATCACTGGAATCACAAAGCGACGGCTTGGTCCTGCTTACAAAGGACAGTGTGCACAGTGCATCCCTTTGAGGCGAGGCGACAAAGACTACAGGCGCCCCCTATTGACAACGGCGCATACTGCAGGTTAGGTCATAGTGTTTGCCCTTCCCTTTATTCCTGTGTTCACAGATAGGAGTGGGTGGGGCTTTCTTTAGATAGAATATGCTATGGACTCCTGAGTAAACTGAAGATTGTTTGCGGGGGAAGTGGACGGATTTTACTAGTGTTTATTTGTTTTTCTTTCTTCTGCCTCCTGTATTAAAGGAATCCAGACAATATGGAATGTGCTTCGACTTGTGTCGCAAGAAATATAGTTGGGTTTCTAATGAGAGGTGATTCAGGAATTATAGTTGTGCCTGACTTCAGACCTATGAAGGAAACAAGGAGAAAATAGTAGGGCAGGTGGGTGGGAAAAAAATTACACCGCATCAACTCACCGAGAAGTGAAAAGAGAACGGTGAGCTCGCCGTCAGCAGAGCAGGTGTGACAGCTGACTAGCCAATCGGGTGGATGGAGAGAATAAAGTTGACCGTCCACCCAAAGATGAGTCCAAGTCACAGCAGGCTGTGGAGAAATGCGCGTCATTCCTCCTGTTAGTCCCCAATTTCTTTTGCATAATTTGATTCACCATTATAGATTTTGGAGCCAAGTGTCAGGCGAGGAAGACGCAGCAAAGTAACGTAAATGACTGGATGAGTGTCAGTTATTGTGGTTGATTGATTGATTGGTGGTTGCGTTACGCCGTGTCGGCAGCATAGGCCCTATTCACGGCAAGAAATGTTTGTTTTTTGTTCAAACCATCGCTTTTACATGTAAAAGCAGACAATCAAGTATATGCCAATAGACACTCATTAAATTAGAAAGCTCACAATCATATATTTGTGGTCAAGGGAAACAAATGCCCATAGATAAAGAAAAGTTTCATTAATAATTGATAGAATCTATTTAGTAAACTATATGAGGTGGTACAGTCCAGCTGCCCTCAAAAAGGCTCAAATGTTTTCCTGTTTTACCTTAGTAAAAAGGTCATGCAAAGTGTCTGCAGTGTAGAACTGTTGGTGCAGGGCCAAAAAATCAACGCAACTTAGTCAAATGTGTTTGAGTGTCAGTGGGGACTGACACCCAATACATTCACGGGGAGGTTCCTCCTTGAGCAGAAAACATGTGTAAGCCACGAGTGGCCAATACGGCAGCGGCTAAGGACCACTTGGTCCCGGCGACCTCCCGCATGAGTCTGTGGTGGCTTTCCCACAGATGGTTCAATTTCTTTAAGTTTATTAATGTTTTCATCCCACTCATGTTGCCATTTGGATTTCATGTGGGTGGCTATTAGTGGTTTCAGATCAGAGTGAGGGATCAGACACGGTTCAAGATCACAGTTCAGGGCCTTCTTCGCAGCCCGATCAGCTCGTTCGTTTCCTTGTATGCCGGCATGGCCAGGCACCCAGCACAGGTGGATGTCATACCCATCCATTGTCAGTTGGTTCATTTTATAAATGACCATTGCTAGAATAGGGTGATTCGTTTTCAGTCCAGCAACAGCCAGGAGGCAAGAGAATGAATCACTGTATATAACATAGTTAGTATGGTTGGATACCTCGATACACTCCAACGTGAGAAGGAGTGCTTGGGCTTCTGCAGTGAAAATTGAGCTCTGATCAGGCAAACGTACACCAAATTTTTCCCGTCGGCAGACTACCACAGCAGCTACCCGGCTTTGGTCTTTCGAACCATCAGTGTATATGGAGAGGTGGTCTGCAAACTGGCCTTGAATCTCTGCATGCAGTCATTGGTACTCGAGTGGATGTGTCCCAGACTTCCTCAGTTCAGTGAGTCGGAGGATAACCGATGGCTTTCTCAACAACAACGGGGGATGTTCTGGGACTTTGGAATCTTCCAACACATCCAAATCCATGCCCAAGGCCTCCAAATGAGGTTTCATTCGGAGCCTCAGTGGCCGGATGTAATTCGGCCTGGCTTCATACCTGGATTTGTTGCTTGAATAGACAATTGTGTGCAGGATTCAATGCATTAGCTTTTATCTTGACTACATATTGCATGGCCAGTTTGATTCTCCTGTTGTGAAGTGATGGTTCATTGGCTTCGACGTAAAGGCTCTGAACCAGTGAGGTGCGGAAGGCCCCCAAAGGGCAGGCGCAGTCCCTGGTGGTGGATCGTGTCTAGCAGCCCAATATATGATTTCCTTGCAGAACCGTATACTATGCTGCCGTAATCCATTCGTGACCGAACCAAGGTTCTGTACACGGAGAGCGGAACATCTCTGTCCGCTCCCCACTCTGAACTGGACAGCACCCTCAGAATATCTAGTGCTTTCAGGCATCTTGTTTTGAGGTACTTTATATGTGGCACAAAAGACAGTTTTGGGTAGAGAATAAGGCCCAGAATTTGGTTTTCTCAACGACTTTAATGGGATCCCCATCCAGGGTCAGTTCCGGTTCCGCATGCATTCTACGCAGCAGGCAGAAGTGCATGCAGAATTTTTTGGTCTTGGAAAATTTGAAACCGTTCAGAACTGACCATCGATGGATCCCATTTATGCTTGGTTGTATCTGTCTCTCTATGACATTCATGTTAGCACCGCTGTAATATAAAACAAAGTCATCCACGAAAAGACTACAGCAGCAGCAATACCATTGACCTTGACCCTGAAAAGGGTCACGGCCAGTATGCTGCCTTGAGGTACTCCTAGTTCCTGTGAGTGTAGGCTGGAATAGGTAGTCTTGACATGGACGCGGAAATGCCTGAAGGCTAGAAGGTTCCTGATGAAAATTGGCAGGTGGCCACGAACGCCAATCGCATGAAGATCCTCCATGATGCCATGCTGCCATGTTGTGTCATAGACTTTTTCGAGATCGAAAAAGACAGCCACAACATGCTCCTTCTTAAGGAAAGCATCTCTTATGAAGGTCTCCATGTACACCAAATGGGCGAGGGTGCTGCTGCCCCGTTATTGTGTAGAAGACTGGTGGATTGCCAGATAGGATGAGCTGTGGAGGCAGTTCGTAGATAATCGGTTTCCGGATAATTACACTCAAATAATTACTTATATCTCACATATATGTATATGCAGATGTATATATATATAGACCCACCATATATATATATATATATATATATATATATATATATATACATGGTGGGGCTGACTCACCAAGGAGTCAACCCATCATTTACTCTATTATACACTTTTTCTCCAAATAAACATTTTTGTATATGAGGCTGGAATATAGTGTTATTCAGCCATTGGAAACAGAGCTCATTACTCCCATGGTAAGAGTTATAGTCCATGTCTACTAGTCTGCGTGCAAGACTATCCAGTTCTTGAAATCTTGTGGAATTGAGTTTCAAATAGGGTTCAATTTCACAATTTGTTAAAAAGAAAGTTAGGATATACCTCCTATTTTCCATTCAGTATGTCACAAATCCAATTATCAGCAAGAAAAGTGTGGACAATGTGACCTATTACACAACTAGGTCTTCCGCAGCTGCTGCCATATCAATAACCCTTAAAGGAGCATGTTTCTTGTGTTTCATTCTCTTCCACCAGATTAGAGTGAGATAGCTGACTTCAATGGAAGCTGCATAGTCCGATGGTTTTGGGTTTCTGATATTTGTGTTTGTTTGTTGTTGCTTTACATCTCAGCAACATCTAAGGTCATATCAGGATGGGTACCAACTTGTGCCAGTGCACACTCATGGCGACTTTATAGTGCTGCCCCACTAGAAGACCAGACTGCTAGCACCATGACCTGATATCCCACTCAGTCACATTATCCTGACACTGGGCCAACCAGTCCTTGCCCTATCATAATAATGCTGAGTGCCTGGCTAGGAAGCGACAAGTATACATTTTTATATCATTAGTTTGACTCAACCATGGTTCGAAACCACAAACCCATGGGTTTGGGTCCCCCGATCTCCCAAAACAGGAGATGGATGCTCAACTCATTCGGCCATCTGGTCTGCTCGCTATTTTTGCAGATCCATATATTATTAGGTCGTTCGTTATAATCTAGCTTACTTTAGGTTTGAAGCAATTATTATAAAGGGCTAACCTCGAAATGCTGAGCATGATAGGTTTCAGCACTAACATGTTTTATTTCGTTGATTAAAGTTGCATAGTCCGATGGTTTTGACTTTCAAAAATTTTCTGAGATAAATACATTAGGTTGATCATTATTATGTACCTTATTTCAGCTTGAACTAACTTTTATTTTCAGTGGCTAACTTTTGAAATATTGGAAGTGGAACCATGCAAAATTAATGTTGGCAAGCTTGTCAAAACTCTGACCCCATAGGCTTCTGCAGTAACAGGTTTTATTCAATTGCCTCCGTATTCTCTTCTGTGTGGTGACAAATATTTAATAAGTGCATCAGTATCTAAGTTAGATATGTAGAATCAAATTTAGATACATGTTTTGCTTTTGAAAATTTGACATTTTCATCAGACTATGCAGCTGTAAGCGGGAGAAATTCCATCTGCAAAGAATTAATCTTCCTCATTCCAATGGTCATTATCCTATCCTAGTAATGCAAAGCCGTAGGGTAGGTAGCGACAAGTATACAATTTTTTAATAATTGATTTGACTCGGGTAGTTTTTCAACCCATGGCATGTCACAGACTTAAGAAGCAAGCCCTCAACTCGTTTGGCCATCGCATCTTTTTGAATATACAAAGTTGTTAGGGTAACATTAAACGTTAACTAGCATGTCTAATTAATATATAATTGGACATTCATCATCAACTAGCATGTCTAATTAATATAGAATGGGACCTTTTTGCATAATAAAATACATAAGCCGAAATACAAATCGAACACAAATCACTATAGAGATAATAATCACAGCCAAAATACAGAGTGCTTACCCTAATTGGACCGATACGTTATATGGTGAGAATTTAATTTCGCAGAAGAGCATGTATTTGCGAGAATGTTCATTTGCTTATGTATGCATTAAGATATTCCGGCTGAGTCAGTGATGGATTGTATCCATCGGAAATTCATAGGCACCTATGTCCTCCCCCCCCTTTCCCCCTCCCCCACTCCTTCCCCTCCCCTCTACACCCTCCCCTCTCCCCACTTTCTCCTCCTCACCTGATTTGTGTTTTTCCTACACCGCCGCCATCAAGCAAGCCCACACAGCCCTGCCTGCGCATCCATTGTCCCGTCATACATGAATGGCAATGCTTGTGATTTGCACAGAAACAGGTCATTCCTGCTCACACATAAGAACACCTCAGCATATAGCGGTCGGCACGCCATCATTACTGCCACTACCCCAAGCTCGTCCAGCGCCACTGCTCCCATGTAACAATGCAGGGTGGAGGACTGGGCATGGCTGGTCGAGCGGCGGGCAGTGTGTCATTATTGTCGTTGTAGGAGGGCGTCTCGTGCCATGTGACCTTCGGGTGACCTTGGGACCTGAGCTGGTTTCCTACGACATGGAGGGATGCCTAATCACCCCCCGCGGCCCGGTGGTAGACGTGTCAGGCCCGGGCCTTCGTCCCGGCGGCGGTATGGGGGCGTTTTACAACACCTTTTATCCTATTTCCAGCCAAATATAAACCTTACGCACGGCGCAGGGGGCTTTGTGTGTAATTGTTTGGAAACCAAGGCACTCGTTGCCGATTAGGTAGGCACTAGCCGATTAGATAGGGAAACCGCTTCCCATGGGGATTTAGTGAGAATTATTCCCGAGTTTGAAAGAGCGTTTGATCATGTATGTACATATATTATTGGCACACAGATTTGGTCATTTTACAGAATTATATTGTAGGCTTCTTCCACCCCGGAAGGAGAATTATTTGTTGTTTTTCTTAAGTTTTTTTTTTATTGTGCAGGGACAATTTCAATCGCAGATAATTGGTATTCCCCATTCCACTGTCCTATCCGCTGCCCTATCCTGGTAATGCTGATCAACAGGCTACATAGTGACAAGCATAAACAATTTAAAGTTATTCGCTTGACTCGGCCAGGGTTCGAACCCAGGGTTCAAATCTTATGACCTGCCACCTTCTATCTGATAATTTGACTGGATTTTGAAACTGAAGTGGAGCCTAGCTCAGGCGGTAGCGTGTCCACCTGTGAAGCTGTTGGTCATCCGATTGATTCTTCTCAGTGGACCCATTTGAAGATTGGGCTATTTTCCGTTCCAACCAGTGGTCCACAACTGGTTCATCAAAGGATGTGGTATGTGCTGTCCTCTCTATAGGAACGTGCAGATAAAAGACTCCTTACTGCTTATCAGAAAGAGTAGCCTATGTGGCAGCAGCGGGTTTCCTAAAAAAAAATAGGCCTATGTCAGAATGACCATATGTTTAACATCCAATAGCCGATGATATGGAAATTAATGTGCTCTAGAGGTGTTGTTAGATAAAACAAGCTTTTGGATCTTGAAACTCAGGATTCTTAATCTTAGATCACCAGCCTACATTCTCTTTTTCGGTCTCAAAATAGCTGACAGCGTAACCATCAGCGTAACGTTGGTTTCATCGAGGAGTGTTATGGGTATTGCGCAACGGTTAATATCCATAGTATCTGTGCGTCTTGTGGACCAATCACAATCCAGGAGTACTCAAGTTCAGTTACCACCCACTAGGGGGTGTGTAGGTGTTGGGAAATTATCGTGGTAAGTGCCGGCACAACACTATGGCTGAAATTCCACTGGGGAAAGCGGATGTTGTGAAAATGATTTGTATAATAATTAAATGTGATTTTCGGATATGATATGCAGTGCGTGCTCAATGATGGATCGACGTTCAAAGTCTCAAGGGTCCGAACTACATGTGGGCATGGGGTGTGTTAGATAAAAGATTCACCCTGTACTTGTAGTACATGGGTGAACGACAACATAGTGTAAATATGGGGGGAAATAGCTTTAGTATGGAACAGGAAGTAGAATGCCTGCCTCCAGTATCAAATGGGTACTTATATCGGCACAGAGTTGGTGAAATTGGGGAGAATGCAAAAAAACAAGATGGCAGCCATAGAACGCAGTTGATTTCACTTTTAAATCTTATTAAACTATATGTTTTATTATATTTTTCAACTCAACGGTAGCGGAGAAATATGAATATATATATAAAGAATAAGTGTTGCTTCTTAGATTGTGAACTTAGGCTCTCATTTCATTTCCCCATATTTTCGACCGCTTTATATAGGGCTGTTATTCACCCATGTACTGTGAGTACAGGGCGAATCCATTATCTAGGGGTGTGTCTGCGTTAGAGCAGCGTAGAACCCACAATGCTGCCATGCTGGTGTGAGCATCGTAGCTATTAGTCTGTCTGATGCAATCAACCTATCCATGCCTACATGTGTATGTGGCATTTCACCCGGGGATGGTTGGTTAGTTGTTGGAGTTTTACATCCTGGCAACATCTAAGGTCATATCATGATGGGTACCGACTTGTGACAGTGCACACTCATGGTGACTTTATAGTGCTTCCCCACTGGGAAATCAGGCCACCGGCACCATGATCTGATATCGTACTCAGTCACATTATCCTGACACTGAGCCAGCCAGTCCTTGCCCTATCCTAATAATGGCGAGTGCCTGGCTACGAAGCGACAAGTATTAATTTTTAAGTCATTGTTTGATTCGACCAGGTTTTGAATCCCATGATCCACCAAAATGAGAGATGGACGCTCAACTAATTTGGCCATCCCGTTTGGTTTCAACAGGCTTGTGGGAGTAGGTCAGCGCACATTCACACCTGGAATTGTGAGTCTCATACTTACAGTTACAATTACAAATATTCAGGTAGCCCCTTTAGAGTACATACACCGGGAAGGTTCAACAACCATTACAAGACATGGATTGAATGATAGTCTGGTCATGGAACCAATGTATAAAAGCGGACTTGCAGACACAGGGATATATCACACTTAGAGCGATCCTCGAACCCACATTTCTTCCATTCCGAGGCTAGCGTACTAACCATTAGTGTATCTGGGGGTCCCTGATCAAACCAACCTACCCACGCCTACCTGTGTATGTTGCATTTCGCCTGTGGAGGGCAGTGCACCTCACTACAATTGCAAAATGTGTGGGGTTCATGGAAATCTTTGGCATCCAATCACAAACATATTTCCAGTCAGTCTGTGTTTAATCTGCTTGGTACAATTTCTCTTCTTTCTCCTCTTCTACTTCATCATCTTTTGTTTTATTGGTTAACTCCATCTGTCCATTCCCATTCCTCTGGCCTCTGTTCATTGAAGCATGCCTGATATTGTGGATCAATGCATTTAGGTGCAATTTCGCCAAAATTATCCTGGTGCCTATGTCCCCCTGTTCGCACTATTAACCACCCTGACACTCCCCCCCCTACCCCACCCAACGCCCTACATCCCCATTCTAACCGGAAGTCTCTATGTGGGTCTTGGGGTAAAGTTGTCGAACATGCAATATGAGGCATACAATTTTTTATTGTTCAAGCCTAAATTGTCTTTATATAATTATCATCTCAACTGTGCAAGTTCTCTTAATATATTTATCATTGTGCATGTTACAAAAAACATGGGTAATTGAATGCGTATGACCGACGTCTTACTTAGCTTGGATACAAAGCATCTATTCTATTTATAGACTAAGGCCCAGCGCTGCGCCGCCCCGCCACCTAGCATAAGAATTCCATATTAACCAAATAGCCGCCGGTCTGATTCACTTTCGCCGTGACCGCGGGTCGTTCAACATCGTCTCCTAAGCCTTTCGTTCTAACGACGGCAGCAGCATGCCGTCAAACAAGACAGCGCGTGCTAAGCGTAACAGGGACACTGCTTCACCCATGTCGCTGAAGAATCAGAAAAGGAAAGGACAAGGGAGGCCCAGGTCAGTCATAAATGATCATACAATGCCTACCGTAACTCGTTCAAACCGCACCGTGGAGTGGTGCGAGAGAGGGGAGGCCAGCACGGAGTCTGTCCCAGGGACACCGACACAAAACGAAAAGGAGGACATCCATGCATCCATGGCGATAGCTCTCGCAGGGATTCAGAAACAGATTTCTGACATGGCAGATGGGTTTGACACGCGAATCAACGAGATAACGAGGAGGGCAGACAGGCGTCAGAGATCCAGATCTCCCAGTCCTACTCGCAGTCACAAACAATCGTCTCCTCGCACGGCCGTCTCAGCCCAAGGCACCCCAGACGGTGCAGGCTATCACAGATCACGCACACATACGCATACAAGCTCAGCATCGCCGCGCCAAGACGGGAGATATCGTGACGGTCAGGGCTATGACGACAGACGTGGGAGAGCGGGTAGCGAAATGTCGTACTACAGAACGGATAGGCACCACGACTACGATCAGAATGACAGGTGCTACCAACCATTAATCAATTGGGAGAACAACGATGACGACCGCACTAACGCGGTAAACGACCTCCTCATGGCAGCCGGCTCGGCAATAGGAAAGCGCAGAGGTATGAATATTCTCGCGCCGCACAGATACGTAATAAGGGGAAGTCACAATGAGAGGATCGGGTTGGAGAAGGCATCATGGCATGAATATTTCGCGGCTCTTTATCGTATGGCAAAAGACAAGAAACTACCAGTAGGATGGGCTGAGCGAACATATGTACCAGCTTGCCGTGATGGCTGCAAACTGGGATTGGCACACATGCCGACAATGGTCGGAAACAGTATTTACTATGATCGCAGATGGCCGCCTCCCTAGAGGCTGGAAGGATGGATATGCTATAAAGGACGTACAGCGCGACATCTGTGCCATTGGTGGCAGGGTGGAGAAGCCACGGCAAGGTATGCGCAGCACAAAACAAAATGACGGAACGGCAAACCCAACAGCGGCAGGGGCGGATAACAAGGCCAGCACGGACCATACATGCCCCACATATGACAGAGACACGGATGGGAAACCATGTAGCCAGTGGAACTGGGGGGAGGACTGTGGTTTCTCGACATCCCATGGTCTCCAGCCCGACAGGAAAGCCCACGTATATGCTTGGTGCGCCAACAAGTACAAGCGGGCGAACACGCATCAAGAAAAAGTCTGCTTCAACAAGAAAAGGTTTTTCGACAAAGCTAATGGCCCAGCCAAGGACAAAAAGGATTTTTAAGTAGTGGTTGTGCTGGCCCCGCGCAGTCCAACTTTAAAACCAAAGAAATCATCGCGGGCATCAATGTCGGAGAGGCTGAGAATAAACTAGAAAACAGACCTGCTGACAATAACGGACTGGGCCAGCACCACACCAGGAAGCGTGGGAGAGATGCTGACGCCTTCACAATGCGCAAACGTTGTGCACGCGCCCCGGGCTCCGTCGCGCAAGGATCAGACACATCATTAATCTCCCTTGATGACGGCGAGACAGGCGATGGCGTTTCACATGCTCACCGACTACACCAACAAGCCGAAGGTGACGTCAGGGCCGTGGTGGAAGGCCCCGCTGACCCAATTCCGCCAGACGGTCTAGACAATGCCGTTTCCCACGAACCCGGCGACGGCAGTATGTGCGAACTGTATCAACTTTCTCTACAGCCCGGCCAGCCTATCGCTAATTGCCCTAGCGCCAGTTACCAGACTGTAGACGAGACACCCGGGGTCAAGGATCACCCACCCACCTCCCACAGCCCGGCACGTGGTTACCAACACGACGACTATGATAAGGTTAAACATCTTTTCCACGGGAGCCCGCCACATTGCGATGACAGGCCACTTGACAGGTTATTAGTGGAGGATCATGTCGATACTGATGGAATAGACCAGATACTCGACATGGTGTTGGCGGACCAAGTAGCACACTACAACCCTCCACTTACCCCGATCGCGTACAGACACACTCTCAACAAAATTTGGCCAGTTGTCGATGTTAGGGTGTGGACGGATCACCGTGACTACATGAAGATTTACACGCTGGTCAGACTCTCGGCCATCCCAAACTACATCGGGCAGCGGGTGCCAATACCATCGGGTTTAAAAATCAAAGCCTGGCGCGCATTGCTCATAGACTACCATGACAAGCAGCTGCCCGATTTTCTCGAATTCGGATGGCCGGCAGACTACACGGCCGATAAACCACCTATTGCATCCAGAGCAAACCATCACACAGATCCGGAGAACGTCGCCCACATGAGAAATTACATTGACACTGAACTCGGCCATGGTGCCATGTTAGGGCCTTTTGAGAAAAACCCTTTCACGCCTTCGACCCAAATCAGCCCACTCATGATTCGGGCTAAGCAGAGGACCAACAAACGCAGAGTCATAGTCGACTTAAGCTACCCTGGTGGAGTTAGCGTCAATGCTGGCATAAGGAAGGCCCAATATCAGGGCCAGCCCTCCACCTACACTTTACCAGGCATTCTAGATCTCGCGGATGAAGTGACATGTTTGGGTAGAGGAGCTTTCATATGGTGTGCGGATTTGGCCAGAGCATACAGACAGCTCAGGACCTGTCCGTTATCCACCCCCCTGCTCGGCATAACCTTAGACGGAAAGATCTACATAGACATTGCCCCACCATTTGGCTGCCGCACTTGCTCCATCGCATGTGCGCCCACAACAAATGCAGTTGTCTACTTAATGAGGAAGCGCGGCCACCATGCACTCTGCTACCTCGACGATTTTGTAGGCGTGGCTCCAACAAAAGGCAAAGCTGACACAGCTTACTCAGACCTCATTCGCCTCGCCAAGTTTTTGGGACTCGATCTGGCTCTCAACAAATGCAGCCCGCCATCCACCGAGGTTGAGTGGCTGGGTTTTGCAATCTCAACAACGGAGATGACCATCACCATTCCGGAAGAAAAACTCCAGCAGGTCATAAGCGAGTGCGGAACATGGAAAAGCAGGAAGCTGGCATCCCGCCGAGACCTCCAGAGGCTGGTGGGAAAACTACAACATATCGCGAAGTGCGTACAAACGGCGAAAAGATTCATGTCAAGAATCCTCGCAGCTCTCAGAGCGGCCCCCTACAGAGGAAAACATGCGGTGCCTGAGGACCTAACACTCGACGTCTCATGGTTTACGGACTATGCCACACAATCCAACGGCATAGTCCTTCTACCCAAAGAGGAACGCACAACCTGGACCATTGAGTGTGACTCGTCCCTGGAAGCCCGCGGCGCACACTCACCTACACATTTCTATGCAGCAAGGTACTCTAGACCACTGATGGCTAAGCACCACTGTATCGCCAGACTGGAGGCCATACACCTAGTGGTAGCGCTCAAAAACCTTGCTCCACCAGAACCACATAAGTTCACAATACTCATAAACACAGATAATGCCACGTCACAACAAGTCCTCAGCACGGGATCTGGCCGCGACCCCATAATCTGCGTGTGCGCGTGTGAGATTTGGCTGTTTTCGGCAAAACTCAGCACAGAAGTTGTGATACGACACAAACCGGGAAAGGAGCTCGTCCTCGCGGATTCCCTCAGCCGCAGATGCTTTGATCGGGCGGCAGAGGAGCTCGCCAGGACAATGACGTCCAAGCTAAACCTAACACATGTCATTGTCGTCCATGATGACGCCGTCACCCCGATCCTCTAGCAACCCATGATTCGATAATAAATGTTTGCCTCTCTTCATAGGTTACCCAGAACATCACCACGACCGGCTACTCAACATCATGGCGGCTGGCCTGGCCACAGGCACCTGGAGGAATAAAACAGCTCAAGTCAACGAATATCTGACTTACATGAACGGTAGAGGTAACCCTACAAGGCCTACACAATACGAAATCATGTCATATCTCCTACATCTATCGGACACCAGGACGCCCGGCACTGTCTTGAACTATTTCAGTGGCGCCCACACTTGGGTCCAGGCGGTGGGGGCGGACAGCCTCGTCTTTGACACCTACCTGGTGGGCCTGGTTAAGCGAGAAATCCAGCGCCGCTCTACTCATGTACCGGCGCAAGCACCTCCCCTCACCCCCTCGGACATAAGGAAGGCAGTCAGATTCTTCTCTACAGTCGGGGACAATGGCCCGGTCTTAACGACAGCTTTGCTCCTGGGGTCTTTTACTCTACAATGTCAGAGCAATCTACTGTGCCCCACTGCACTAACTGACATGGGACACACCCTATGAGCATGAAACATTACACTAACACGATTGGGGCTCAATGTACATGTCAGATCTTCAAAAACCCTCCTCAGATCGGCACCGCCACGTAACATCACTGTGCCGCCGATCCCGGGCTCCATCTACTGCCCGGTCCGGGCCTGGACTTGCTACGTGTCCAGGACACAGCCTTGCCGAGTCGGGCCGGCATTTATCACTACGGACGCACTTCCATTGCGACCGAGAGCACTACTCGACACCCTCAGGCTAGCTCTGGCCACACAGGGCCACCCGGCACCAGGTGCTGTAATGCTGAACAGCCTTCGACGGGGTGGAGCACAGGCTTGTGCCGCCTTAGGCACACCTCTCCAGGACATCAAGGACTTAGGTCACTGGACCTCCGATCCGGTCCATAGCTATGTGCCAAAACACTCGATTTCCTCAGCACCCAGAACTCTAGCGTTAAATTTTGGTCAAGTTCTGTAAGCCTTGAAATCTGATGTGTGACGATAAAACAAGACAATAATAAATACCAATATTAAAGTCTATCGGTCTTTCGCGTTTTCAATTGTGCATGTTACAAAAAACATGGGTAATTGAATGCGTATGACCGACGTCTTACTTAGCTTGGATACAAAGGATATATTCTATTTATAGACTAAGGCCCAGCGCTGCACCGCCCCGCCACCTAGCGTAAGAATTCCATATTAACCAAATAGCCGCCGGTCTGATTCACTTTCGCGCGTTTTCAATTGTGACAATGTACCTTTTCTTCGTATATTTTATCATTGTGATAGTGTAAATTGTCTTCACGTATAAAATTGAGATAAACTATTGGAGTCAAACCCTCAAAAGGTTCATTTTTTTACATTCCTATATTGTTGTTCATTGCTCCATAATCATTTCATCACAAGCAAAGTGGAATTACTGAGAATTAAAATTACGTTCATGTTAAGATCATTTCTTTTAATTAAATCTTTGGATTGGCGTTTATGGGGGTTTGTGCATGAACTATCCATGTGAAAACCAAAAATGTGGTACACAGTTTCTGATAATTACCCACACATATATATATATATATATATATATATATATATATATATATATATATGGATAGTGATAAACCCTTTATCGCGTGTAATAAGCTCTGTAGTGGTCCCCCCACCTACCCCCCATCGGGGTGGGTGGGGAGCAGCTACCAGCGTGCTCTGCGCCCCCTCCACTTCTGCGGGGTGGGACTCTCCACTCGCGTGGTAGCATTTTCATCATTGTTAGAATATATATATAATAATTCTTATGGTAGATAGCGGAACAAGTAGTGTGACAATGAACAAGTAGTGTGAGTTTGAATGCGAGAGTCCCACCCCATGGAAGGGGTGGGGGGGGGGGGGGCATGCAGGACCCAGGGGGGGGAGACCACTACAGAGCTTATTACACGTGATAAAGGGTTTATCACTATCCATATATATATATATATATATATATATATGACGTGTAGGGCAGCACACAACTTCTAGATTTCTATTACGTGTGAGAACTTGTAGAAGAGTCCCAGGAATGATGATCATGCACATCTGCCATCACGACCCACAATCTGATTTAGCGGTGATGTATCCCACAGTGAACGATACAGTGGGCATCACGGACAGCGTGAAATCTGTACATGTGATGAGAGCTGCTGACACATTGTTGCTGGTTTTGCTTTTCATTACATAACAGTAGGATGTGTGTGTGTGTGGGTGGGTTTCTGTTTTTATTGTTAGATATTAGTAGAATGTCGGTGGGTGGGTAGTGTTATACAAGTCATGTGATTTCCAACTGAATTATTGCTGGTTTTGTTATTTTAGATATCAATAGAATGTGGATGGGAGGGTGGGTTGTGTTATACAAGTCATGTGATTTCCAACCGAATTACTGCTGGTTTTGTTATTTTAGATATCAATAGAATGTGGATGGGAGGGTGGGTTGTGTTATACAAGTCATGTGATTTCAAACCAAATTAGTGCTGGTTTTGTTATTTTAGATATCAATAGAATCTGGATGAGAGGGTGGGTTGTGTTATACAAGTCATGTGATTTCAAACCAAATTATTGCTGGTTTTGTTATTTTAGATATCAATAGAATGTGGATGGGAGGGTGGGTTGTGTTATACAAGTGGTGTGAGTTCTGACCGCATCACGCTTTGGTTGTGTTGTTATTACATATGAGTAGAATGTGTGGGGTGTAGTGTTGTACAAGTGATCTGATGTCTTAACACTTCATTATTGGGTGTGTTATCAGTAGGATATGTGCGGGTATGTTTTGTTTTGTTTGTTGTTGTTTTACGTCAGAGTAACATCTAAGGTCATATCAGCACGGGTACCGACTTGTGACAGTGCGCACTCATGGCGACTTTATAGTGCTGCCCCACTGGAAGACCTGGCCACCAGCACCATGACCTGATATCCCACTCAGTCACATTATCCTGACACTGAGCCAACCAGTCCTTGTCCTATCCTAATAATGCCGAGTGCCAGGCTAGGAAGCGACAAGTATCAATTTTTAAGTCATCGGTTTGACTCGAACAGGGTTCGAACCCACGACCCCATGATCTACCAACACGGGAGACAGACGCTCATTCGGCCATCCAGTCTGGTTGTGTGAGTATGTAGTGTTGTAGAAGCGATGTGATTTCTCCTAACTTCAATGTTAGGTCAGTAATTATTGCATACTGGCATAACATATGTGGGTGATTAGGGTTGCACAAGTTATGTGATTTTTTAATACTTTCTTGTACCTGGTGTGGCTGTTATTTCCTACCGGAGGACAATAATAATAATAATAACAATGACCTCTCACACAAGGAGCCAACTAAAAAGGTGCGGACACGACGATTGCATAAGGGAGCCTAGATAGTATAATGCTTAGGACACCAGCCCTAAAATGACAAGACGGGTGGGTTCGAATCCTGATCTATGCGCAATTTGCCACTTCTTTGCATCACCTCATACTACGAGCAATGCTGAGAGCCAAGCAAATGTAATGGTAAGTCAAGAATGGCATTTGCAAGTGTTCGGTTTAACTTAGTCAAGGTTCAAGCCCATTAAATATGTCCTCCGACATGTTAAACCAGCGTTCTACTTATTCAGAAATTATGTATGTTAGTGCTCTACTTATTAGGTCATTCGTCAAGTTAAAACAAAATAATCCTAGAAGAAAACCGGTAATACTGACTGATACTACAAATCGGATCACATTAAAGCCGACAAGGTCATTGTATATCAGATTAGGTCAGCAATGTGACGACTAACTCAATGCCAGCAATTAATCACCTAGGAACAGGACGCACTGGCCATTTCAGTAAGAGCACTGGCTTTCCGACCAGAAGGTCGCGGGTTCAATTTCTGGCTGAGTCAAAATAATTATGTACAGAATGTATGCTTGGCAATAACTAACATAGCGCATGGGATTAATCGTATAGGACGAATGCATCAGGATAATCCTACTTTGTGGTATATCAGGTCAGAGTGCCAGTAGCATGGCACCCCAGTGGTGAAGCACTATTAATTTGCCACGAGATGCGCACTGTCACAAGTCGGGACATGACCTTACGTTACCTTAGATGTTGCTAGGAGGGAAAAACCCCACCAAAGAAACAGAGTCGTCAAGCAGGGGCCGTATGCATGACGCGGGGGTAGCGCTCTACCTCTCGGGGTAGTGGGGATTTCCAGGGTAGCGGCGAAAAGTTGCTATGCATGTGACCGGGGTAAGGATAACCCGGGGGGGTAAAAGTAAGGTAAGCTACCCCCACCCAATAGCAGGTATAAGGGCTGGGGTAGGGACTGACTCGGGCTAAATCTATTGAATGGGATCATATTTAACAGAATTACATACGCAATAAGTGAAATTTTATCAATTTAACCCTAAATTTGAACCGTTATTAAGGCTACCGCCGCATTGGCGGCGATATTAATAGTGTTGAATCGACAAATGTAAAGTAAACAAATCGCCGCCGCTGCCTCATCGACGTCACTTTCCATATACCCCTGTCACACTACGACGTTTCTCTCCAACGCGCAGCGACGCGTGTCCTTTTTTGGCGAAATGTCTCTGTCTGTGTCTCTGTCTGTGTCTCTGTGTCTGTGGCTGTGTCTCTGTGTCTGTGTATGTTTCTGTGTCTGTGTCTGTGTCTCTGTCTGTGTCTACCTCTGTGTCTCTGTGTCTGTCTGTGTATGTGTCTCTGTCTCTGTGTCTGTGTCTCTGTCTGTGTCTCCGTGTCTGTGTCTGTGTGTCTGTCTGTGTCTCTGTGTCTGTCTCTGTATGTGTCTCTGTGTGTGTCTCTGTCTGTGTCTCTGTCTGTGTGTCTGTGTATATGTCTCTGTGTCTGTCTCTGTATGTGTCTCTGTCTGTGTATCTGTGTATGTGTGTCTGTCTGTGTCTCTGTCTGTGTCTCTGTGTCTGTCTCTGTATGTGTCTCTGTCTGTGTCTCTGTGTATGTGTCTCTGTCTGTGTCTCTGTGTCTGTGTCTCTCTCTGTGTCTCTGTGTCTGTCTCTGTATGTGTCTCTGTATGTGTCTCTGTGTCTGTGTCTGTGTCTGTGTCTCCATGTTTGTGTCTCTGTCTGTGTATCTGTGTCTGTCTCTGTACGTGTCTCTGTATGTGTCTCTGTCTGTGTCTCTGTGTCTGTGTCTATGTATGTGTCTCTGTGTCTCTGTGTCTCTCTCTGTATGTGTCTCTGTATGTGTCTCTGTGTCTGTGTCTCTGTGTCTGTGTCTCTGCCTGTGTCTCCGTGTATGTGTCTCTGTATGTGTCTCTGTCTGTGTCTCCGTGTCTGTGTCTCCGTCTGTGTATATGTGTCTGCCTCTGTATGTGTCTATGTATGTGTGTCTGTCTGTGTCTCTGTATGTGTGTCTGTGTCTGTGTCTCTGTCTCTGTGTCTGTCTCTGTATGTGTCTCTGTCTGTGTCTCTGTGTCTGTGTCTCTCTCTGTGTCCCTGTGTCTGTCTCTGTGTGTGTCTATGTCTGTGTCTCTGTGGCTGTGTCTCTGTCTATGTCTCTGTGTCTGTGTGTCTCTCTGTGTCTGTGTGTCTGTCTCTGTATGTGTCTCTGGCTGTGTCTCTGTGTCTGTGTCTGTGTCTTTGTCTGTCTCTCCGTGTCTGTGTCTGTCTATGTCTCTGTGTCTGTGACACAGACAGAGACACAGACAGAGACACAGACACAGAGACACAGACAGAGACACAGACTCGACGCTTTTATTTTATTTTCAACGCTGACGGGTCACCGGTGAGAAACGTCGTAGTGTGACAGGGCCATTACTGGCGGCGGCGGCAGTTTGTTTACTGTACATTCGTCGATTCGAAAATATTAATATTAATATCGCTGCCATTGCAGCGGCAGCATTAATATTGCTTCGAATTTAGGGTTAATTTCATGGAATATCACTTATTGCGTATGTAATTCTGTTAAATATGATCACATTCAATAGATTTGAGCTTAATATTTGCCTACAAACGCAGAGGGATATCCCAAATCTATAAATAACTACAAGGGTAGCTACCTCCTCACCGCTTTGGCTTCATGCATACCCCGTGACACATTTCTTACCCAAGGCGATAGCTACCCCAAACTCGGTCCTTACCACCAATGGCGATAAATAATGCTTCATGCATACGGGCCCAGATGTTGTGGTAAAATAATATAGATCATAAATATATATATCTATGTGATATATGACGCACTATACAAGTAAAAAGGAGCGGAATGGTATTATTATAATTGTTATGATTGTTATTATTATTATTATTCTGTATATTGCCACCTCGTTGCTATGCTCATGATTAGTGGCGCCGCCACCGGTGCTCCTCCTCCCCATCGTGCGTGCCAAACCGCCACTCGCACCGAAGGGTTTTTTCTAGAACTATGACAAAAACTCTGTCAACCTTTTTAAAGAGTTGTAACTACATTAAAATATGGAAGTTAAATCTTCAACTTAATGTATCATGTGTATGCATTATCACCATTTAAAACGAATATAAATTGTCTGCAAATAACCGCACCAATAAGGGTAGGAAGACTAGTACTATGACTTTGAGAAATGACATTCATATGAATAAAGTTCATAAAAAAAACACACACAAAAAAGGGAAAGAATTGTGGGCGGGCGCCATCAGCAAAGTGCCTTTTTGATATACTACTCACATGCACTAATGTCTGTGGCCATGGCGTGTGGCGGCACCTGCATTGGGCCAGGTCCCATATAGGGTGGCCTGATACGAGAACGAGGCTATTGGCTAGTCCACAAGGGGCTGGGGCTGGTGGGGGATGCCGTGATTCTGGGCCATTACCAACTGGCTTAGACTAGCCTCCTTCCGGTGCACTCAGTGACGACACACCAGACGGCCATTGCAGCGCACTGAGTGTAGCCACTTACTTGATGCCCGCCAGACACCAACCGCGCGATGATCTTATTTTATTATTTAAATAGCATCAGCTTAAATCCCAGCTATTAAGTTGCGTCTCCCCAGATATATATGATGCATAACGTATTATGCGAGTGTAAAGATGTGTAAGGGAATTGTTATTATATTGTTATATTCCCTAAGACTCAACACTTTAGCAGTGGCGCCACCTGCGGCCAGCCTCGCCTCCACCGGATGTTGACAAGTGTCAGTCACATCGGAGGATGTTTTTTGGGTTTTTTAAGGGCAAGGGTCTTTAACCTCTTGCCAGAGATTAAGTTACTCAACCACTACCTTTTAGTACCTCTTATTGTACTGGAGTTGGAGCGTTATGCCTTGGCAACTTCTTAGGTCATATCAGGACGGTACCGACTTATGACAGCACGCGCTCATAGCGAACTATTAGTGCTGCCCCAGTAGGAGACCAGGTCACCCACACTATGACCCGATTTACCACTCAATCATATTATCCTGATACTGAGCTAACCAGTCCTTGTCCTATCCTAGTAATGCCAAGCGCCAGGTTAGGTAGCAGCAAGTATCAATGTTGTAAGTCATTTAGTGGTTTAGCTATGTATGACCCTTTGTATGTCAGGGATGGGCGGAGGGGGAATGGTCCCCAGACTGAAGTATGATGTGCGACCAGTCGAATGAGATCGAGGATCGAATTGTCAGAAATATCAGTGGATATAAGGTGCACTTTAGTTGTTGAAGTGGTGTCGTGATGAATAAGCTGCCAACACGTGTTCACTGAACCTAGACTCCCCCTGAATGCATGGACAGCATCATATAAGTGCTATATACATCCATATATACATATATTATTGCAGGTGGAGGGTAATGCAAAATGGAAAAATATTTCCATCTAGAATATAATTCGAACCCCCACCTTCTTGCCATTCTGAGGGTATCTAGGCTCCCTGGTGCAATCACACTATATATCCACGCCCACCTGGCTATGTGGCTCCTTGGCTGAAATATCAGTGTATACTACTACACTCGGCCCCCTGAATTCTAAGTCTTTCAACTGAGACTGGTCAACTGTTGGCTGGATCATTAAGAATGTATATTAAGAATGTATATTATACATACATAATCCTGTTTATGTGCATAATGTTAAGCCGTGTTCACACACACAACTTTAGGCCGAACTAGATAAGGTGAACTAGATGAGGCGAACTAGTGTCGCGTCCACACATGGGGCGGTTTAAGGCGGAAATCGATATCTGTGCATGAGCAAGTCCATACTAACCAGTGCCAGTTTCGGTTAGTCGACATCGCCACAAGAGAGTGTGGGTTCGACCTATATATGTATAGACTGAGTCGTATTGTTTTGGAACGGTCAAAACTTCTGCTGGGCAGTGAAAACCTCAAAATAAATGATGACAAAAATATCTGTGCACAGCTAGCAGTTTCATAGTGCAAATTTACTGGAAAGTCAACAAACTCAGGTCTCGACTGTGACGTCCTTAATCTGCCTCATGTAAACCGCTACCGTCCACACAGGCAATATGGGCCGACTTAATCTAGTTTGGTTCATCTTGACTACCTCACGACGTGGTTTACTTGAAGTGAACTAGATGAGGCGAATCAGCCCTAATCCGCCTCAGCGTCGCGTCCACATGGCGAATGTGAGCTGAACTAGACAAGGCGAACTAGTTGAGGCGACTTAAAGCCTGTGTGTGAACACAGCTTTAATGGTGCAATATTTATGTTTCTTCACTGACTAACATTAGTTCTTACCATTGGCATCAGAGGTGGGGTTGAGGGTGGAAATCATGTATACAACCTTTCCCACAGAGCATGCTGCAGAGTAAGATACCAGCCACAATATTAATTAGCAGGTTATTAGCAGCAGCGTAATTCACAACACGACAAGGGACTACATGAAGTGGAATTTATTCAGCGCCCATGGGCCACAAGTGTTTGGGATGAGTAGATACAGTGTCGATAATGAGTAGTCTAATACAGTAAAGCAATACGTTTTAGTAATCATTAAGTTACCAATTAGAGTCAATAAGGTATCACCATTAGTGGAATCTCATGAGAATAATCAAGGAGAATAAAATAAGCCAGAGTAACCGGTAACAGTAAATCAGGCGAGTACAGTCCGTGAAAATTGAATATTAAATTAATCGTTTTGCATAATCCGCCATTTTGTCCATAAGCCGCATGGCCATTATTTTCTGACGCCATCAGCTGGTCCCAACTGGTGGTGCCCCCTATCGGGTATTTGGCGAGGGAGCGAGCCGTGCTGACGGGCGGGATTTAGCTTGCAAACCACGCCCATTGGGTGCTTACGGAGCGTTGCCTTAGCTACGGTGACTCTAGCAGGAAACTAGCCTGGTCCCTTGGCCTTTGTTTCAACAGGGGTCGCCACTGTGCTTGTTTCAAAGGTCAGGCACAGAGGTGCATGAGTTTTCTGCTATTATCACTCACTTTTCTGGTGCCAACCATAACAATGTCATTAGCAAAATGCACATTTCAGTGCACAGAGAAAATCATTTATAATGCAAGATATATTACTTGATTATATTGCAAATGAATTTTTCTGGATTCTGATCTCATTCAGAATATTTTGTGAAGGTGATATTTAATGGGATGATCTGAGTCCAAATTGTATAATTTGATGATTTCTTCTTGGAAAATGTCCACTCCACTTCACATACAGTGTCATCTTGTATTACAAATCATTTACATTATTTTAAACAATGGAATAGACACTCTAACATGTTGAGATCTTATTTTCTAAATGACGTTGGATATTGTATGAAATGAGTTATGTTAGTTTTAGAATAATTCATATCAATGAGTGATATTAGGAGTATTTCTCATAGGCATAACTGCAGTGGCTTCGGTTGTTACTCTCGCAACACTGTCTCCAAAACAAGTTCCTAAGCAACCCATTGGAAAAGGTGTTGGGAAGCTGGGTTGATATATCCACATCATTTTGCAATCTAATATGATAAATAAATTATTTAAGATGATAATTATGAATGTTCATCAATCATAGCTCCTAATTTAAGTATATGTGTGTTCAGTGGTCATAGATAGTCCTAAAAACGTTGTGTTTGAATCATTTTGAACACTACTCTGTTTACAAAAGTATTAGTTCAGCAATTTGCCGCCAGCGACCTCTGTGCACGATCCATGTGGAGGCACACAGACGACACCTAGTGGAAAACATGGGAACTAGAACCCGACTAGCAGCAAACTGACACAGCGGAGGTAGACAAAAAAACAAAAAAAGAGGCAAGAGATTTCTCCCTGGTTGACCACCCGCCTCGTAAAGCCTTGGGGAGAGGAGGTCATGGATGAATGATCAAAAGCAATAGGTGTAAAATAGCCATCTTTGCTTTGTGGATGGGCGAACGGTGCTGGGTTTACGTAATGGGGCATTCCTGTGGGGCTACTGAGTCAGTGTTTGATGGGGTGTTACATCCTAGCAACATCAGAGGTCATATCAGGATGGGTACCAACTTGTGACAATGCGCACTCATGGCGATTTTATAGTGGTGCCCAACTGAAGGTAGTGAGTTTGGTTCCCGGTCAAGACAACCGAATGATTTATCAAATTGATACTTGTCACTTCTGAGAGTGGTGCTCGGCATTATTGGGATATGGCAAGGACTGGTTAGCGCAGTGCCAGGATAATGTGCCTGAGTGGGATATCGGGTCATGGTGCAGGCGGCCTGATTTCCCAGTGGGGCAGCACTATTAAGTTGGCATGAGTGTGCAATGTCTCAAGTCGGTATGACCTTAAATGCTGCCTTGACAAATATATTTGGAACATTAGATTGTACAAATTATGGGTTTTTCTTTTCACAAACCAGCCTTCCGAAAGTATTTCTTTTCTTGTTTTTCTGGAAGATTTATACTTCCTATCATGGATAATTCTGAATAGTATTGTTTTCACCATTAGACAGTTGGTCGATATAAAGCCTGACCCTACGATTCTACTGACTCAAGGGATTTTTAACCTTGCACACCACATAGACATGGTATGAGAGCAACTGCCCTTTGATGACGCTGTAAGTTATACACAGCGGTGGAAATCAAAATTGGCAGAGGTGATGGATGGGGAATTGAACCACAGACCTTCAGATTAGGAGTCCGATGTAGAAAAAAGTCAGACACTCTAACCACACTGCCACAGAGGACACCACTAACAGGTTCTTTAGCAGCCCTGTAACAGAAACAATGTTTCGAGAGTAACTAAGGGAGTTGTTTGCTAAGGGAGTTGTTCGGTGGGGTCCTGTACCTTACCGTTTCTCTTGCTTTGTTCTTGTTGCTGAAACCTGCTGAACCCACCTTTACACATCCCTTCCTCCTGAACTCTTGCTGCTGTTACTGGATACAAGTACTCTGCTGCCGCCGGACCGGAGTGATTCGGAGCCGCCCCAATGATTCGTCGTTTGATTGTTGTAAAGACATCCCCAGCTTTAACAACCATCCCACCTGAATGTTAATCTTCAACCAAAGATTGGAGTGATTTATCAGGGCCTTTCTATATTGCTGCAGTTCTGCAGCCAGTAACCGTCGTAAGGTTATGAACCCCCAAAAGCAAGCAAGCAAGAGTAACTAACTCTGGATGTGCAACAACTGTGCATGAGCCAATATGTCTGGCCCGAGTGGAGGGAGGGAGAGGGTGGGTCGGTGGTTGGGGGATACAGTATGTCCCCCCTCCGCACACACATACTCCTAGCATGGCCCAAAGGTATGATTAGAGATTAGCGACCTTGGTATTCCATAATACACATATTGACAGTGCAGTGCTGCCCGATTAAAATACCATTTCATCGGATCAGTGATATCCCATGACCATCCTGATAGTGCGAATATGCCACCTAATCCTGACAATACATCAGTCAGCCCTTGGCCCTTCCTAGTAAACTATATGGCCGAATGAGTTGAGCGTCCCTCTCCCATTTTGGTAGATCGTGGGATTCGAACCCCAGCCGAGTCAAACCAATGACTGACAAATTTATATTTGTCGCTTCCTAGCCAAGCACTCGGCATTATTCAGATAGGGCGAGGACTGGTTGGCTCGGTGTCAGGATAATGTGACTGAGTGGGATATCAGATTATGATGCTGGCAAACTGGTCTCCCAGTGGGGAAGTACTATAAAGTTGCCATGAGTGTGCACTGTCACAAGTCGGTATCCGTTCTGGTATAACCTTAGATGTTGCCAAGACGTAAAACTCTAACAACCAATCAACATTCCTAGTAAAGCCCAGCGCCTGACGTGAGAGCAATAAGGGCATACTTTTATTAAATGCTGGTTTCACTCGACTGGATATCAAACTAACCATCTTTTGAATAAAGCTAAAGTGGGCACTTTAATAGTGACCATAACAAACAGAGGGCCGAGGAACAATTAATAGCCAAATCTCTAACCTGCTCACATACATATAATTACCCTTCACCAAAGATTAAACCAGAGAATGATTTAAAACAAATCGCTATGGGTATCTAGAATTCTACTAAACCGGTCCCCAGTGGGACCGGACCTTCAGTGGAGAAGGCTAGGGAACCAGGTTAGACATAGTGGCAGCGAGAAGAATCCACGTTTGTGGCAAATTGGACTCTATTTGATAAATATCAGGAATTCCATGGCAATACTCAGCTGCCCCCACCCCACCCCCACACACACACCCATACACCCACACCCAGACACACACACCCACATTCACTCAGCCTTTCTAGCCATATGACCCTTTCCTTGGGGGCATGATATGGAACCATCACCTTGGTTATCTGATGCCCTAGGCAGGATAGAGGATAGTTTTGTTATTTATATATGCTGCATAACCACGGCGCCTATGGAGGAATATGTTAGTGGTGTTCCTTGTGGCAGAGTGGTTAGAGTCTCTGACTTTTTTTTTAGGTCGGACTCTTAATCTGAAGGTCGGTGGTTCGATTCCCTGTGCCCCCAACTCTGCCAATTTGGATTTCCACCGTTTTGTATAACTTACAGCGTCATCAAAGGCGTTAAACGCTGCTCTGTTAAACCAAACGATCGGCTAATCCAAACTTCTTTTGGTGGCCCTGCAAAATACTACCATTTATCATATAAAAAAGTCAGTGGGGTCTCAGATGACCTTATAACCAGATGAAAGTTTGGTTTAACCGTACCGGAGTGGCCTGGGATCTGACAATTTTGTTTGGATTAACTGATAATTTGGATTAACCGACTTTGGTTTAACCAACTTTTGTATATGATAAGTGGTAGTATTTTGCCGGGCCGCCAACAAAAGTTTGGATTAACCGATCGTTTGGTTTAACCGAGCTTGGTTTAACGGGGTTATACTGTACTTGGAAAGTAGCATGCACATTAATATCAAGTGAAGTAAATATGAAGGTTTTTGAGTATACCTTATAACCTATGTCGGTAAACCATTCCCTTCCCTGTGTGGCGTCACAGAACTATCAATAATAGCCATGGTGTACTCAGAGTAGAATGGTTGCTTAGGAATATTTACTTTCGCACCTGGCCTAAATGTATGTTTCTTAATGCAAATATCATCAATGTAAACCTATGTTGCCGACAGGGTGTAGAGAAACCACCAATCACACAATCATGTAATCGTCAATCAACAGTTAATTGTCAATAAATAAAAGAAATATCATATGAGTAGCAATATGAGTTTGCGTAGTTCAACCAAATATGGCTTCATTGCATCTTTACGCATGGCTTACGCTCTACAACAGAGTCAGGATATATGACCAGATTGTCAATAAGTAAACCTGCTGACTGCCAATATAGGAAACACTTGTTCAACACTCGTGTGTGTGTGTAGTCAGCAGTTCAGTTGAGATTTGACCAGCATTATGCGCAACCGTCAATTCAACGTGGAGCTCAGTGACAACATTGTGGCAGAAGCTTAGCTTATCTGTCACAGCAAATGCAGTAGGAAATAGGTGTCAGTATGAATTGGTTTATATATCTATGACAGCAGTAGAGGACATTTGTTGGTTTTCTGCAATTTGACGTCCTGACAACATTTAAGGTCATATCAGGACAGGAACCGACTTGTGACAGTGTGCACTCATTGTGACTTTATACTGCTGCTGCACTGGGAAATCATGACCCAATATCCGACTCAGTCACATTATCCTAACCATTCCTTGCCCTATCCTATTAATGCCGAGCACCAGGCTTGGAAGCGACAAGTATCAATTTTATAAGTCATTGGTTTGACTCGACCGGGAGCCAAACTCCCGATCTCCCGCATGCAAAGCCTGCGCACTACCGATTCGGCCACCGTGCCCGCTACAGTAGTGGACATAAAGACACAGATAAGTATGAATTGGTTTTCAGTTGATGCCTTTTGAATTTTTGCCATATGTTTCGGACAAATATTCCTTATAAACAACCCAAGATTATTAATGCACCAGTATCTAAGTTACAGATGTAGGACCAAATGTCAACATATAACTGTGATGAACAGTTTTTTTGTTCATGAACTAAAGGCAACACAATAAATTCTACTACCGCTTCGCCATTAGCATTGCATTTGCTACAAACACAGCATAATTAAGTCACCACAAATTAATCTCACATATGAGACTGTCTCAAACGGTGCTAAGCAATATGGGACAAAACTGTGTCCATTGTAACAATCAACATACTATCTGCTTATGCATTTGCTCAGGATAAACTGATTTGTTTTTTACATGGTGTTTCATAATCCCAATAGAATACATATTGATTTGAAGCAAATGTCCTTGTGTTTTCAGGTTAACCATTTCTGTGCTGTTTTGGGTCAATCGTTACAATGGAAAACAACAAAAAGAGTTATCACATTACAATGGACAACAACAAAAAGAGTTATCACCTTATGTAACAGGCTCATATACATCTGGACATGTGTGCACAATATGGATGTATACATTTCCAGGAAATAATTATATTTAGTGTCACTTTCTTGGGGGTCAGGGGTTTCTATGCATTAGTTAATTAAGCAGGGGAAATTTCAATCATGGACAACAGGTCTTCCTCAATCCACTGCTGCTTGCCATATCCTGGTAATGCCGAACACCGGGCTATGTAGTGACAAATATGCATCTTTAAGTCATTGGTTTGACTCGGCCAGGATTCGAACCCAGAGATTCTGCCCCAGACCTGATAATCCCTTCATTTGCAAAGAAAATCACCTCCACCACCTGATGCTCTATTAAGCCATATTCTTATTCTGAAAATAATCAAATCAGGTAATGCAACCGGTGAATTCGGGTCATTGATCTCTGATATTAATTATTGATTGGGTTTAGGAGAGGAGAAATTATTAACTGAAGCATTGTATGCATAGGTAGTTTGTGTAGTTGTTAGTAAAAGTGGTTTTCCATACGATACTGGGTAGGGTGAGCCGTTAGTACCACGGTCCCCTTTAACTACCTATGTGTGTAGGATCTACAGCAGTAGGTTTGACTGTCAATCAGCATCCTGAAAAGATTTATTAGTCGTACAAAGTCAAGATTGGCAAAGATTTTCATGAGGGTGTGATGAATATTGGAAATATTGTGTCTAAAGCGGGAATTAAACCCGAATATCGTAATTAAGGTATGGTGATGAAGGTCAGGAGGTCAATGTAACATCCAGGTCAAATAATATTAATGAGAACAAACAAGGGGGGCAATAGGAATGGGGGTAGTCATATGATAGTTCTAGTCATATGATATTTGGGTTTATGTGAAGTCAAATTGGTGATGAGGTCAAAGGTCATGAGTTGTTGGGTCGGTTGGTGAAAGGTTTGAATCCCACGACCTGGCACTCAACCAAATAAAGTTGAGAGTGCCTGTGTTGCGATCTTGAATGCAGCCAGTTGCACGTATGCTGTGGATGGCATTGGACCTCCAGTTGCCGAGTTCGTGCACGTGATGGAGTGGGGCACCAGCTCTCGTGCAGGACTGAGAGGCCCCGCGCCAGAAACTGTGTAGTGTGTAGTCTTCAGGGTGATCATTGTGAGCAGACGTGAGGGCCGCTTGGAGTGCCAGCGTGAGGGTGTGTGCGGTCAGTGGTTCACCAGTGATGGTCAGGAAGGCCGGGTCGTCAGAGTTTGTTTTGGTGGCGGATTTGTATTTTTGCCAGGCCTTTAGCGGGTAGCATATGGAGTTTGGTATGATTGGGATGTTGAAGGTGAACCGGTCTTGGTTTGACCTAGAGGTCTTGGTTGATCATATGCAGACTGTTAGTGAGTGTCCGTTGTCGGTGACATCGGCACCGCAGATGGTGTTGCCCGGGGCGGCTCGTCTTCCGGTGATGAGGAACTTGCCCTGTCATAGTAGGCTGAAGTAGCCGAGGAAGATGGCAGCAGTGAGGACATAGGGGTTTGGGGCGGCTGACCTGAAGAAGCTCACAGCAGATTTGAGCAGGTGAATGGTTAGGGGCTGGGCCTGCCTTGGTACATGGAGCGAGGAGTGTGCCACGCCTCGCTTAATGATGGAGGCCATATAGGTGTCAAAGCCACGAACACTGCCTTGGTGGAGCCGAACCCAGGTTCTTGCCCCACTGAGGTAGTTGGGGACCGGACCCGGGGAGTGTAGCTTGCACGGGAGGTGGGCAATTTACAACATGAAATTTGAGCTGAACATTTGTGTAAAATTGTTGATTCCACTTGGACTGTTACATTGCTAATATTTGTCTGCTCTTCTTTTTAATCATCACAAATAACACAAAACCATAGCAATGAGGTTTCAAGTTATTATTACTATTGTTTATAAAGAAAGTGGAATGTGAAATGTCCTAAAAATGTCAAGCATTGTGTGGAAAATATTTTATTTTGGAGTCAGATTGGTTTCCATGCTATACTGCTATTTATTGGGTGTGAGCATCATTTGACCTACTTAAAAATGTCATAATATGTTTATTTTCAAATATACAGATGCAAAAGGATATATCCATTGAGGAAGTTTGTATATAGGACTTTGACCACATTTTGAATGTATGGTACTGATGTCACAGTATTGGTACACAACTTCTGAGAACGACCCATATGTATATATATATATATATATAATTATATAGTATAGTTATCCGGGGTCTAGAAATTATTTATAGGATAACAATTATCTTAGTTCTGTGTCGATACTTTTGTGTTTTCGTTTTTGTTCTAGTGAAACATGATAGTCGTTCCTGGGTAGGCTGGGCGGGCCCTGACCCACGACTACACCAGTTATCCATCTTCTGTACCCAGGTAAGATTTGTATAATTATACTATTTTACCTCGGTACTATGCCTCTGGCTACTCGTAGTCCAGGGAGAATTTTACGTCATCTCATTTTTTATCCTTTTATACTTAATGTTGTAATCATACTATTGTTTTTTAGTGCAAATATTAATTTTGTTTCTCATCCATCTTCAGTTGGTGAGTAGGTGAGTCGCCAGGCCACTTGGCTTTTCTAGTCGTTTGTTGTAATGTTTTGCAAACGATCTAGCCGTCTTCCAACCCGCATGTGCAAGGATTCTCTTTACCCAGATTCCTAATTGTCTTGCCTTAGAGACCATGGCTCCACAGGTTGAGTGGGATGCGTAGTGTCCAGTATCGACGCCTGCCTGTTTAAGCACCTTCATGGTCCATCTTGCGAGTGTGTCTCACGAGATAGCTTTATGCGGTTTGATAAAGCTTATTAGTAGCTGTCTGGAATTCCTTATTCCAAATGACTTGGATATATAAGCCCTAATGGCTGAAACTACACATATCCGTTTATCTACCGGAAAACTATTTACATGTACTGTGGACAGTGGGTCCCCTGCGCGATTCAACTTTAGTAATGTCTCTAAACCGAATTTTGCCTCATCCTTATCTATCTCTAGTCCATCGAGTGAAAGTGCCACAATGGTTTGGCCTCTGTGTCCCATCACTAGCAGTAATAGCACTGCTAGCTTAAATCCTAGTTCCTTTATTGATAAATGTATATTACTAGGCCATGACTTGAATAACTTAAATACTATAGACACATTCCAAAACCTATTATAATTGGGTTTGGGTGGGTTTCTTTCATACACCAATCTAATGAACCAATGTACTACCTGATGCTTTCCAATCATTGGTCCATCTATCCTTGGTAGAATAATTGAAAGTGCACATCTTGCTGCATTAATTGCACCAAATCATAACCCTTCATCTTCTAATATTCTTAGTTATCTTAATATCTGGTCTATTGTAGGTTTTAATGGTTTGACTCCTTTAAGAAGACAATGAAGTCCCCATTTCTTTAAATAACTTGTGTATAATTTCACCGTTCCTTTCCTCCATGCATGTGAAATGAGTCTTTCTTGTGTAATTTTGTCTAAACCATATTGTTCTAAATGTTTTCTTAGAAAAGAAATGCCAAAAGGGGTGTTGTGGAGACGTCTCCGTGGACTGTTAGTGGTCCCTGATATTGTAGGTTGTTCCTTTCTCGTGGGAACCTGAGCATATCATTTGCTGCTAATGTTATTGCCGCTAGCCATGGTTGTGTATCCCATGCTGGTACTATCAATACTGCGTGTGAGTGATCCATCTTGATCTTCCTGGCCGTTCTGCTGATAATGCTGAATGGTGGGAATATGTAATAGAATTTATTATTCCAAATTAATGAAAATGCATCTACTAGCCAGGCTTCTGGTTCTGGGTGCCAAGACACATATTTAGATAACGTTTTGTTGTTGGGTGATGCAAATAAGTCAATTTCCGGTTTGCCCCATTTAAAACAAATGTGGTCGAAAATACTCTGATTCAGCGACCATTCTAAATTGTTGTGAAAATGTTGGCTCTTCTTGTCAGCCAAAGTATTTTGACTGCCTGGAATATTTGCTACTGTTAGCCATATCTTGTGTTCTTCTGCCCATTCCCAAATAAGTTTGGCCCTATAGTTGCATGGTTTGGAACGAGTCCCTCCCATATTATGTATGTAAGCCATAGCTGTTGTGTTATCTGTTAATACCCTTACATGATTTCTAGGTAAGTGAACTAGACTATGTAATCCTAGATAAATAGCTCTAAGTTCTAGTACATTTATGTTATCGGAGATTTCATCTTCCATCCATCGACCATCCCGTTGGTCTCTGTGAGCCCCCCATCCTTCTAGTGAACGATCTGTTGTGACTATAGTGTTGGGCTCTCCCATTCTAATTGGGTTGGGCAAATTGTTAATGTGTGACAACCACCACATAATATCTTTTTGACCTTCTGGCGAAATCGTCATGGGCCATTCAAAATTACCTTTAGCGCGAGCCAACGCCAAGTTCTTATCTATTTCTGGCGATTTGATATGAGCCTTACATTAAAGAATAGCTGGTGCATATGCTATCATCATTTCTATCAGTATTGTGACTTGTCGTATCTTTGCTTTGTTCAATTGTAATAATTGGTTTGCTGTTGTTGCAAATTTATCAACTTTTTGTATTGTTAATGAAATGGTCATTTCTGCGGTGTCAATAAAGAATCCCAGAAACTTTAACTTCTTTGTTGGTGTTAATACTGATTTAGTTTCATGTATGTAGAAACCAAATTGTTTAAATGTCTCACATAATTTGTCTACTGATGTCTGGCAATGTTGTTGTGTTTGTGCCACAATAAATGAGTCATCTATATATGGAAACATATTATGTCCTTCCCTAGCCATCTGTGAAAATATTGGTTCAAGTAACCTTGTGAAAATGCATTGAGAGTAAGCTAGTCCATTAGGCACACGTGAACTCATACAGTTTGTCATTCCAGCTAAACCTGAGATATTTACGATCAAGTTTATAGACAGGTACTGTATAATATGCATCTCTGAGATCCACACTGGCTAGCCAAGAGCATTGTGTTACTAAGTCTCTAGCTGTGTCTAATGAAAACATCTTAAAATGTTTGTATTCTACAAATTTGTTGAATAATGTTAGATCTAAGATTAGTCTTACATCCCCATTTGGTTTCGGTCTCAAGAAAATATTAGATATGACTTCCCCAGCTACATGTAGTGCTGGTTCTATGATGCCTTTTTCACAGAATTTAATTACCTGTTTATCTAACGCCTCTTGTTCTGAACCGTGAAATCGGTAAGGGAAAGGTATGCTATTTTTAATAGGTTCCTCTATCAAGGGTATTCTTACACATTCCGCTAGACTCAGGATACCTAAATTCTCCGTAATGTTATTCCATTCCGGTAGGCAATTATTCAGGTCACCAGCCTGAAAAACGCTTACTGGTGTTTGCGTAGCCACCTCTATTTGTTCCCTGGGCGGGGGAACGGCTTCTGTGCGTTGAACTCCCCCTTCAAGGTTCTGTTCACGTCGTTCCAGCTGAATGACTGCCTTTTGCCCCTTCCCCTGGCCTGTAAGTTGAAGCTCATTCTGAACCAGCCTCCTCGTATAAATTTTATGTCATTGGTTTGACTCGACCGGGAACCAAACTCTTGATCTCCCGCACAAGAGGCTCGCGCTCTACCGATTCGGCCACCTCATCCTGTGCCCGCCCAGGCTTTGTTCATTGTACAATGCGGCCGGATCTGCCTTCATAGTCTGACATTCACGCAGAATCGATGTCCTACTTAGCGGGACATTATTCCATTAGTGACCAGACGGGATTGCCGAATGAGTTGAGTGTGTGTCTCCCATGTTGATAGATCGTGGCAGTCGAAGCCATAGGTTCAAACCATGATCGAGTCAAACCAATGACTTAAAAATTGATAATTGTCACTTCTGAGCCAGGCCCTCAGCATTAGTGGGATAGGGTGAGGACTGTTTGGGTCAGTGTCAGGATAATGTGACTGAGTGGGATATCGGGTCATGGTGCCAGTGGTTTGGTCTCCCAGTGGTGCAGCACTATAAAGTCGCCATTAGTGCACACTGTCACCAGTCGGTACCCATTCTGATATGACTTTAGACATTGGCAGGACGTAAAACTCCAACAATTAACCAATTATTCCATTAGAAGCGTACTGCCTCGGTGCAGCAGGATGCCACGTGATAAGCAACACGCCTCGGTGAACGCTGAGTATATTTGTACACTACATAATGTATTATGTGAATATTAACTAACAAATATTGTGTAATGTTTTCACGGTTCTGTTATGCGTTACTTCTCCACTGACACTTTAATTCACCACCTGACCGTCTCGGCGCCACCTGCTTGCATATATGTATATCTTTATATTCATGTGTGTACTACTAATGCATTATGTGAATATAAGCAAGTAGTTATTCTAATCTATTCGTAGAGCTATATTATGCATGCATTTTAAATATATAGTAGGATATTTGTGGTGGTAGTCCACCAGTTTTTTTTTTTTTAAACTGCCGAGCGAGTGGAGTGTCAAGCCCCGCGCAGGTGGTGGAGCGGTGCATGCCGGGCCCCCCCCCCCCCCCCTCAATCCAGTGTTGCAGTTTTCGTGGTACGCCAGTTTGCGAGGGACACATCGCTTCAGCGCATGCATCAAAATCGAACAGCATCGTCACTAACCTTATAAATTTAATATAATGTTTTTGGTAAAGATGTTTTCTATATGTGTACTAAGCGATTTGTTTCTAGGTGGTGTGGTTTTAGAGATATTTCACTTTTTCTGTATTTTCTGTATGAAGATTGCTCACGACCATTGACAATGCCTTGAGTTTGACAGTACGCGCAGTGCAAAACATTAGTTTTATTCAAAATTAATAGAAATCAAGAACCATAACCATATAAATTTAATATATAATCTGTTTGTTGAATATGTTTTCTGTATGTGCGCCAGCTGAAGACTGGAGCAGCAGATGAGTTAGAAGATCAATAGCTTTGAAGGTGTAACAGCAAGATGATGTGGCTCATCAGGGCACACTCTGACAAAGATGAGTAAGTGGCCAGTCACCTTGGAAAGGAAGGGGAACCTACCAAGTATTTACCCATAGTAAGCAATGGTAATTAATGGAAACAAATTTAGAGATGGAGACAACTCTGGTCCCTCTGCGGGGAAGCCTTCTAATAGCTACAGTGGAGGCACCTTTCCTTCAACTATTAAGAAACCTCGTAATGACAATGTAAACTCAAAGCCTAAAATAGGAAGGTATGCATCTGATGTCAGGCAACTGAAAACTGGAGGAAAGGTGCTAAAGATTGGTACATGGAATGTACGAACATTGTACAAACCAGGCCGATATGACAACCTGAAAGTGGAAATGACAGCGCTAAACCTTGACATCCTAGGTATAGCTGAGACGAGATGGACGGGTGACGGGAGGATAGGTGATAGTGAGGTAGATATGATATATTCTGGAGATGAAAAACATCAGTATGGCGTTGGAATTATGATGAAGAAGTCCATTGCCGCCACAATGATTGGATTCTGGCCAGTATCTGACAGAATTATTATGATGAAGCTGAGGGGAAAACCGTTCAATATAAACATTCTGCAAGTTTATGCACCAACCTCAGATCACGATGATGAAGAAGTCAACGAGTTCTATGACAGCATCAAAAAGGTAATGGAATACACCAAGTCTGGAGAAATAACAATTGTTATGGGCGATTGGAATGCGAAAGTTGGAGAACAACATGAATATCCAGTAACAGGAAGATTTGGCTTAGGTGAGAGAAATGATCGTGGTGAATACTTGATAAATTTCTGTTTGACATCAAAACTAGTAATTGCTAACACCTTATTTGAACATCCAAAGAGAAGACTATATACATGGAAGAGCCCTGGTGATGTATGTCGGAACCAGATCGATTACATTCTTGTCAACCAACGATATCGAAATTGTATCAAACAGGCAAGGACATATCCAGGTGCTGACATATGTTCGGATCATAATCCAGTAGTAATCAGTATGGTAGTGAAATTGAAACAGCAGAACAAAATTAAAAACAACATTCAAATGGATATGAACATGTTAAAAGATGCAAAATACAGAACTAAGTATAATGTCTCTGTTCATAACAAATTCAGTGTACTGATGAATGAAGAAACTCCTCAGAGAGAGTATAACAACATTGAAATGGAATGGGAAGCTCTCAGAGAAAGCATGGTCAAGTCAGCAGAGGAGGTGTTACCAAATAAAAAACGAGAGACAAAGCAATCATGGATGACGCAAACCATACTAGAAAAGATGGCAGAAAGGAAGAAAGTGAAAACCACTGATCCACCTAAATACAAACACCTGAAGAATGAAATAGAAGATGAATGCAAAAAAGCTAAAGATGAATGGTGGAATAAGAAGTGTGAAGTAGTGGAACAACTTGAGTCTCAACATCGTTCAAGAGAGATGCACAAGAAAGTGAAAGAGATAACAGGTCAAGGATACAGACAGAGAAGCAGTAAATGTATCAAGAACAAAGACGGCAAAATGCTCTTTGAAGAAGATGAAATAAAGTCCAGATGGGAAGAATATGTAAACGAACTATACAATGATGACAGAGGGAACCCACCCACAATTGAGAAAGAAGATGGGAATATTATATTAGTATCAGAGGTTGAGAAGGCTATCAATGATCTAAAGGCAGGTAAGGCTCCTGGAAGTGACCAGATAACATCAGAAATGATAAAAGGACTAGATGAAGTGGGGATTCAAATCATTCATAAGCTAGTAACTGACATCTATGAGACTGGATTTATACCATTGAATATGAATGAATCCATATTTGTACGACTCCCAAAGAAGCTAAAACCAACATTGTGTACTGAGTACAGAACATTAAGCCTGATGAGTCATATGTTGAAGATGATCCTGAAAATAATTTTACTGAGAAACAGACAGAAAATTGAAGAACAAATCAGTAACGTACAAAGTGGGTTTATATCTGGAAGAGGTACACGTGAAGGGATTTTCAATATGAGAATGATTTGTGAACGTTATTGTGAAGTGAACCAGGATGTTTATGCCTGCTTTATTGACTATGAGAAGGCCTTCGACCGAGTCAATCATGAACTGTTAATCAAATGTTTACAAGATATTGGTGTCAATGGCAAAGACATTAAACTAATTGTGAACTTATACTGGACACAACGTGCATTTATAAAATGGAGCAGGGCCTATCGGATGAAGTTATGATTAAACGAGGAGTTCGACAGGGGTGTGTATTGTCACCATGTCTATTTAACCTGTACACAGAGATGATTTTCAGACACATTGAAGATTGCAAGGGAGTGACAATAGGTGGCATGAACGTCAACAATCTTAGATATGCCGATGACAGTGTAATACTAGCAGACAGTGAGAAAAACCTACAAGATATAGTGAATAGAATCAATAAAGCTGGAATACTATTCAACATGAAGATGAATGCCAGGAAGACCAAAACAATGGTTATAAGTAAAAAGACAGATAAACCAAATGTCAATATAACCATAGATGGCACAAACATAGAACAAGTATCCGAATTCATATATCTCGGACAAAAGATTACAAATGATGGGAGATGTGAGGAAGAAATTAAAAGAAGGATAACAATAGCCCGAACAACATTCTCCAAAATGTATAGAGTGTTAACATCAAGTAAGATATTAATACAAACAAGGAAGCGTATTCTTCAGTGTTATGTGTGGTCTACTCTAATGTATGGGGCAGAGACATGGACAATCTCTAAGAAAATGTACAAACGTTTAGCAGCATTTGAGATGTGGACTTATCGAAGGATGATGAAAATATCATGGACAAAGAAGATCACCAACAAAGAAGTTCTCAGAAAAATTAAAAATAAGAAAAGCTTGTTTGCCACTATACAGACAAAGAAACTTATTTATTTTGGCCACATCATTCGTCAGAGTTCAATATACCGTACATTGTTGGAAGGGAAGGTGAATGGCAGCAGAGGGAGAGGGAGACCAAGAACATCATGGTTTACAAATATTTCACAGTGGACAGGCTTGAATTATTCACAGTCTATCAGAACAGCACAACATCGGGACAAGTGGAGAACCATTGCATCCAACCCTCGACTAGAGGATGGAACTATTGATTGATTGATGTGTGCCAAGCGGTTTGTTTCTAGGTGGGGTAATTTGAGAGATAATTGACTTTTTCTGTATGAAGATTTGCTCACAGCTATTGACAATGCATTTGAATGTATGTGTCCCTCACAAACTGGCGTACCGCAGAAACTGCAAGACCAGGGGGGGGGGGATAGGAGAGAAGGCACTACAAAGGCTTATTACCAGCGATAAGGGGCTTATCACTATCCATATATCATATATATATATATATATATATATATATATATATATATAGATACCTAGGTATATGTATATACATGAAATCTAATTTATTATTTGTGTAAGCAGTTATTCTAGAAGATTCGCACGGACATATTATGTTTGTTTATTGGGGTTTTACATCCTACCAAATGTATAAGGTCATATCACGATGGGTACCGACTTGTGATGGGGCATATTCATGGCAAATGTATAGTGCTGCCCCACTGGGAGATCAAGCAATGGGACCCATGACCCAATTTCCCCACCTAGATGTGGTCTGCCAGACTGTGGCAGAAAAGATCGTAGGGCTCTGCCTCCAGCGGCTATTGATAGAGATCAGTTTTAGCTGAGACAAAGAAAGGGAAGACGCACTTGCCTGTTATCTAGCTAGAACCACATCAAAGAGCTCGCTGCTGGGCGATCTGCGTGACCACAACTCTCAGGTGTTACTATTAGGCAATCACTGACAGATTCAGTTCGTTATAAGCCTTATCAGGATGTTGAAAGTGGCTTGTATTCCCAGCTGGATGCCCATACAAAGACTGCTGAAGCGCAAGGTTGCTTGGTCGTAATGATTGCATTGCGTTTGATTCGCGGCGCAGGAGGACCCGTCCTCTCCCCTCTCCCCCCCCCGCCCCCCACCGCGTTACGTCACCCCCCCCCCCGCCGGTGTACAGGGCCGTACCAGCGCAGGTCGCTGGTTCGCCCTGTTCGGCCCTGTACGCCTCCAACGGCCTTCACCTCCTCCGCAAACCCGAGGTGAGGTGCCTTGTGATCGAGTGCGACTCATGCCTCACAGGTGGCAGGGCCTTCTAGCCCACCAGCTGCTACACCCAGGAGTACTCCCGGGCTTTCCACGCCCATTTCCCCAGCATCCACAAACTGGAGGCCGTCAACTTGGTGGTTGATTGCCCTCCGGGCCCTCCTCCCCGAGGACGTCGCGGGCACCACGGTCATCGTGAACACCGCTAACATGGCCTCCGCCACCATCCTCGAGTCCAGCAATGGCCACGACCCCACCCTCGGGACCTGCGCCCGGGAGCTCTGGCTCCTGCCACGGCAGGCTCCTTCACCATCTCCATCACCCATAAGGCTGGTGCCTCCCTTGTCCCACCTCTGGTTGTCATATGTGACCCTTCGCCATGATGACTTCCCCTACAACCCTGGTCTCTGATTCCAGGTTTCACCGCCATCGAGATCACCGTGGTTGACGGCCACCGGATCGCCTCCCTCATGCCCTCTACCTGGAGGAACATACGCCAGCAGACCGAGGCCTACATGACCTACATGAACACCCATGGCCTCGATGCCCTCCACCCCTCTGACTTTGAGGTGGCGGCCTACGCTGCCTCCCTCTACGCCACCGCCATCGCACCCGCCTCCGTCAGGAACACCCTTTCCGGAGCGCGATCCTGGGTTGAAGCTGTGCGGGCGAGTCCTTGGCGTTCTCCTCATGCCTCGCCCGGGACATCTGCTGAGGGGGAGAACGGGCCTCGGTGCACATGCCGCGCCCCACCCACCCCCTCATCCCACAGCATCTCATGACGGTCGCCTACTACCTCGCCTCTGCCGGACCCTCAGTCATCGTGCCCCTAGCTGCCCTCCTCATCGGGTACTATGCAATGCTCAGGCCCTCCAGCCTGCTGTCGCCTTCCCCCAGGGAATGGAGCGGCCCCCACACCATCGCACGTGGTGACGTCACGCTGGCCCCGGGTGGCCGCCGCCTGACCGTCTAGAGCACCAAGACCCTTGCAGGGCCCTCGGTCGCCATCGCCCTCCTCACCCTGGCATCGCCGCTTCTGTGCTCTGCCCCATCACAGCCTTGTCCGCGGCCGTCCCCCTCATCCCGGTTGCCCCCCCATGACCCAGCGTTCATCATTCCCTTGGGCTGGCCGCTTGACCCTCGGACTTTCACATCGATGCTCTGCACGGCCCTCCGCGCCATCTCGGTGCCGGTGATGGACTTCTTCACCCTGGACAGTCTCCGCCCTAGGCATGCCAGTGGTGTATGGCTACCTCCGGTGGATGCCTACCTCCTTCGCCTCTAGAGCCCTCTCCTCCCATTTGTTGGAGGGCTCTTCGGGGCTCTTCCTATCCCAGTGACTCTCCCCCTTATGACCTCGCCCATACCTGGCGGTTCCTAACATTTACTGACTTTGTTCCGACATTGATTTTAACATTATCCTCATTCTCATTGCATTTACATGTACCTGATATTTACCTATTCATTGTTCTGACTATAATACTCCTCATTTTATATTGAATAAAATGTTTTTTCTCCACCCCCGCCTATGACCCTCCTTCTTCGCGTATCATTACCTGCGCGTATCATTACCTGTGGTATTAGTGGCCATTGTGGTATTGCCTATGTGGTGTTGGCGGCCATTGTGGTATGTGTGGTGTTCTGTATGGGGTATTGGCAGCCATTGCAATATTTGTGGTGTTCCCTATGGGGTATTGGTGGCCATTGCGGTAGTTGTGGTATTCCCGATGGGGTATCGGCGGCCACTGCGGTATTTGTGGTGTTCCCTATTGGGTATTGGCCGCTGTTGCAGTATTTGTGGGGCTTCCCTATGGGATATTGGTGGCCATTGTGGTATTTGTTGTGTTACCTATGGGGTATTGGCGGCCATTGTAGGATTTGTGGTGTTCAATATGGGGTATTGGCGGCCATTGTGGTGTTCCCTGTGGGGTATTGGCAGCCATTGTGGTATTTGTGGTGTTCGCTATGGGGTATTGGTGGCCATTGTGGTATTTATGGTGTTCCGTTTGGGACATTGGCAGCCATTGTGGTATTTTTTATGTTCCCTATGGGGTATTGGTGGCCATTGCGGTATGTGTGGCATTCCCTTTGGGGTACTGGTGGCCATTGCAGCATTTGTGGTGTTCCCTACGGGGTATTGGCAGCCATTGCAGTAATTGTGGTGTTCCTTATGGGGTATTGGTGGCTGTTGAGGTATTTGTGGTGGTCCCTATGGGGGATTGGCAGCCATTGCGGTATGCCCTATGGGGTATTGGCAGCCATTGCAATATGTGTGGTGTTCCCTATGGGGTATTGATGGCCATTGCAGTATTTGTGGTGTACCCTATGGGGTATTGATGGTCATTGCAGTATTTGTGGTGTTCCCTATGGGGTATTGGCAGCCATTGCATTATTTGTGGTGTTCCCTATGGGGTATTGGCGGCCATTGTGGTATTTGTGGTATTCCCTATGGGGTATTGGCGGCCATTGTGGTATTTGTGGAAAGGTTATAGCTGGATAGTCCGAGGAAAGGATGATTTTTTTCAAAACAAAAACACTCACCAAATTGCACCATACATATCCAACAAAAACACTGAATAGCACCACTACCATATCAGCACCATGTCAGTAGCACCACTACCATATCATCTACTAACACCTGACCACAAATGTGTACCATTTCTTCCAAAGGGGTTCACTGAACTAGTTTCAACAATAACCCAAGGAAACCACACCAAACATCATATTTTACTTGTTATCAAATCTACACCGAAGTATAGGATTTAATTGCATTAAATTATACTTATACTAAGAGAATAGCTTCATATTCACCATGTATATTAGTACAAAGTTACCCTAACCATGACACCAACAATCTACAGGTACACCCTGTTATCCCTGGTTATCTCTGAATGGTGTTGGGTAACACCACTATCCTTCTTTTTTCTTCTTTTTGTCTTAGTATCAAACACTTGTTGATTTTAGACTATTATAAACATGAACAAATGTAACATAATACGGCCGGAAGCCCACTGCGCTAGCCATATTCGCTGAATAAAATTATCATTTACCAAAATAAAAACCAACAATTTGACCTTATATATCCAACTTAGTTTTGAAAACTGAAACACTTACCAAAATTGTACCATAAATATCCAACTTAGTTTCAAAACTAAAAGACTTATTTTACTCTACATATCAAACTTAGTTTCAAAATTAAAACGCTTACATCCCCATCACACCAAACTAGTTCTCAAACTGTCCGACCCCGTTCTAAAAGGAGCTGTGGTCAGGGTAGAATATGGCCACAAGACAAATTTGGGCATGCTCAAAGTTCTGGAGCACCATTCCATTCTAGCCCGTCCATTTCATTCGTAAGCAAACTGTAAAAAGTTGCTACTATGTCCATTCCGTTCGCACACAGTTTGAGCCCGTTTACCGACATTTTCAAGAACGTAGTGAGAACTAGTTTGGTGTGACGGGGGTATTACCAAAATTAACCCCAGAATGACTATAGGTGTGGGTTTAAATCGCGCTCTATGCACAACGTTTCCTATTTTCATCAGATCCCACACGACCCCAGCCTTGTCGAGTTTGATATCAACTTGCGATAGGTGTATTCTGGAAACCTAATAGTGCACAGATATTGCTAATTATATTTATAGTCATACCAATGCTTACTGGCATTGTGGTTGATTGATTACATGATTAATTGGTGGTTTATTTACGCCGAATCGGCAGCATAGCCATATTGACGGCCGTGAGGAGTCGTTTATTATTTTACGCTTATTTTACTCATTTAAAGCATCGCCTTTCCGGAAATGCTTTCAACTCTTTTTCTTATTATTCTGAATAATGATTAATATCAATTAACGCTTGCTTGATTTAATTGGTTTGCTCTTTTTCATCAAGGCGACAGCTGAATTATTATTGCTGAAACCGCAAACTTAGCCTTCTTTTACGGCTCTGCTCCATTCTTCTTGGATGGTCGTTATTTGGGTGGATTTTACTTATTTAATTGCGCGTTTTGTGTGTGTTAACTGGATAATTTGTGGTGATCAGCAATTGTTTGGCAATGTCTCGCGCCTGTATATCGAATGTACTGTTTATGTCGCTCAGCCACATAACTCGTCCATCGTAAATGTTGGCTCGCCAACATATTGAATTGGATGTTAAGTAGCATTTCGGACAAAATGTTTTTTCGGGTGGTTGTTTTATGTCCTAGCAAAATCTAACGTCATATCAAGATGGGTACCGACATGTGGCAGTGCACACTCATGGTGATTTAATAACGCTGCCCCCACAATATCCCACACAGTCACATTATCCTGATACTGTGCAAACCAGTCCTTGCTCTATCCTATTAATGATGATCACCAGGCAAGATAGCGAAAAGTATCAATTGCATAAGTCATTGATTTGACTCAATAGGGACTCGAACTCCCGACCTTCCCCACGGGAAGGCTGCCCTCTACCGATTCAACCACCGCGTCCGGTTGAACAAAATGAGTTGTGTGCAAATGTATATTCCTTGGGTAATAAAGCACCATCGTATCTTAATATCACCGTTATCTCTGCAGTCCTTTTGGTCACAGTCATATCGCCTGGCATGGTAAAATGGTAAAATTAACCTTAAAATGTAATGTAGTCAAAGTTTAATGTAGTCAAAGTTCTATTGGATACGCGTCACAAAGGTTGCTTAAAAAAATCATTTTGAGGTTATATTTTTTCCTAATTAATTGACTTAGGGAAGGTACATTTGAAGTTTATTTTGCTATAATCTGAAAGTATCCCAAAAATTACCTAAATCTCTTTTGTAATTGCCCTCCCATGCGGGAGGGAGATCTGGCATTCAATTCCAGGTCAAGTCAAGCCAACGACTTACAAAATTGATACTTTTCACTTATTAGCTTGGTACGCTACATTAATAGGATAGTGCAAAGACTGGCTAGCTCAGTGTCAGGATAATGTGACTGAGTGGGATATTGGGTCATGGAGCTGGCAGCCTGATTTCCCAGTGGGGCAGCACTACAAAGTCACCATGAGTGTGCACTGTCACAAATCGGTACCTGTCCTGATATGACCTTAGATGTTACCAGGATGTAAATCTCCAACAATCAACCAACCTATTGTAATTGTTCGAAACTAAGCTTTGGAACTTAATACCCCATATAATGTGGAAGGTCACGTATTCCACGGGTCGTGTTTTACAATAATGTGAGTTTCAGCTGCTGAATTACAAATGTACATGACCTGAGTATCGAAACAGTCATCTTTATAGCAAGTTGGAAATCGACCCAGGCCCTCAACCCTTTTCATTTGTGTGTTCGTCGTTTGTAGGGTGGGTCGATGGCTGAGTTGGTGGTGAGTTGCTCGTCTGGCTGCCATGGTGGAAGTGACGTTTGGAGGGTGCCAGTTTGTGAGGATGGGTGGGCGTGACGTCACGGGTCTCGTGGTTTCACGGGAAATCCGGTAGGGTTTGGTTTTTGGATTTGAACCCAGGGGGAACCACCAGGGAGACTCCTTGTTCGCACGCAAATTATCTATGTTGGCGAGCCAACATGAAGAATATCATCTCAAGTCCTACCCTGAACTGTTTTAAAGCTAGAATAGACCGATTTTGTAAAAAAATGAGCAGTATAAAACTCTATGACTAACTTTTCAAGTATTGCAGAATAGAGACCGAAATATCAGTGCACGGAAAGCCTACGCTCTACCGATTCGGCCACCGCGTCCGGTGCAATTTGTCAGTAAAACGCCACATCGATGTTTGGGGATTTTGTGTGCGCGTGACGATAGGGGAGGGGGCTGTTTATTTCCTAGAACAGCCGGTGGACAAAGCTTAGTCGGCTCAAATAAATGAAGACTTCATTCATTATTCAAACGGTCCGGCAGGGAAGTGCTCCTTTTATACCGCTTAAGCTGTTATTTGGGCATTGTTGTAAACGCTGCGTCATTGATTAACATCATCCCATTGGTCGTCTGCTTGTTCCAAACTCCCGCGCTTCGAGTCCCATAACTTCCGGTGCGTTTTAGTGCCACTGTTAAGCCAGACAGACACCAGCCGACATCAAGAGAAGGATTCCCCGATTAGTTCGAGCGATCAGGAGAGGTTTTCAGGGTTCAGTTGAAAACTCCCAGAGTGCAATAGTAATTCATTTCGGTGTTGGATATTATTATGATTACCACATCCGTTTTGATCAGTTCATCTTTGTCGAGATTTGTTGAGAAGTAATATTCAACTTGGGCCATTTTAATCCAAGTAGTTTTATTACTCTAAAAATAATAGCCCTTTTCTGCAGAGCGTGCGCAGTGAGCTGCGACCCGCATGATTAGTTCTTCCCACTGCCATGAGAGGGTGGGACCAGACGGGATGGACGAATGAGTTAGCGCATACAAAAAATATCTGTGCAAAATAAGGCTAGGAACCCCCAACTAAGCTACACTGCAAAGGGGCAGGTGATATGTCACGGCCCACCAGCGAGACGCCCAATGGAAGGTAACCATGCCAAAAGCAGCCAGATAGCACACCACACAGCTACGTACAAGCCTATGATATGTAAATAGGAGTAGGCTAGTCTAGTAATAAGAGTAGACAAAATAAAGCACATATATGCCAAGAAAATCCAAAAAAATTAACATTCAATACTAACCAGACCATCCAACTATCTATCTGCTACTGAAATACAGGCAATCAAATACCTTATCAGCAGCTACTGCGTGATAAGAGAACACCAACACTACAGCCTACAGCTGGCCAGCATTGAAAACAAGCCTGAATACCCAGGCTTATATGATATGGACAGTATGAATACAGCCTCAATAAATAAAAAACAATTTAAAAGAGCTTCCATCTCCCGTGTTGGTAGACAATGGGATCGTGGGTTCGAATCCTGGTCGAGTCAAACCAATGACTTAAAAATTGATACTTGTCGCTTCCTAGCCAGGCGCTCGGCATTATTAGGACAGGGCAAGGACTGGTGTGCTCAGTGTCAGGATAATGTGACTGAGTGGGATACCAGGTCATGGTGCCGTCGGCCTGGTTTCCCAGTGGGACAGCACCATAAAGTTTCCATGAGTGCGCACTGTCACAAGTCTGTGCCCGTCCTGATATGACTTTAGATGTAAAACAACAACAAACAAACAAATCAGAGGTTGGGTTGGTGGTGGAAATAGTATATTATCCGGACGGGCCTACACCCCCCCCCTCCCCCAACTTGCAATTGAATAATCGAATAATAGAGAGAGAGAGAGAGGAGAGGATAATGTGATGGAGAGGGTATATGTCAATAAATGACATTCCCAATCCCCGATCCATATAATTCCATCTGTAATGTCGACTAGAGTGCGCCTGGATTATTGTTGCAATGCTGTAGGAAGGGCTTCATGTACGGTTGAGTTGTGAATTCTTTGATGATAAATAATCAGCACAGATGGCGCCACAGGTGGTAGTGCTACATACTTACGACAGGCACTAAATAGAAAAGATGGTTGGTGGAGTTTTACGTCCTGGCAACATCTAAGGTCATATCAGGACGGGTTCTGACTTTTCACACTGTACACTCATGGTGACTTTTTAGTGCTGCCCAACTGGGAGACCAGGTTGCTAGCACCATGACCTGATATCGATCTCAATCAAATTATCATGATACTGTCCTAACCAGTCATTGCTCTATCCTAATAATGCCAAGCACCTGGCTCAGAAGTGACAAGTATCAATTTTGTAAGTCATTGGTTTGACTCGACCAGGAATTGAACTCCCTACCTTCCGCACTGTTGCTAGGACGTAAAACAACAACAAACAAACAAACCTTCCACACAGGAAGTCTGCGCTCTACCGACTGGGCCACCGCGTCCAGTTAAATTGGTAAAGTGGCTATCGAGTGGTAATATTAAATTCATATTAGCATAGTGCATTATATAGTGCACAAATCGGTGCATGTGTGTGACAGAGAGTTATGGTGTAGTAGGTGGCCGGTGGTGGTGCTAGTGTCGGGATAACCAGCAACTGAATGAGTGCTATGCTGGCCGAAATGGGGATACACAATGGTGGTAGGATCAGTTGCATTTATTTATATTCACATAATAGATTATACACCATATATATGTTCAAAGCTACCCTTGTCAATGTGCTATATAATGTACTATGGTAATATATGCAAGGACAATGCCTTATCAGTTACTCCCATATAATGTAACCTACAAATGTTATCTAAAATACTGGGATTAGTTCCCTATTCTGCCACGGTGGCGCCACCTGCTTGTGGTTATTATTTACCATTAACCGGCACAGCGGAATATATATATATATGGATAGTGATAAGCCCCTTATCGCCTGTAATAAACTCTGTAGTGCTCCTCCTTCCCCCCTACCCCCATGCACCGCTCCACCCCCTGCGCGGGGCCCGACACGCCACTCGCTGGGAAGTTGTTACCGCCAACTCAATCGCACTAATTGTCTTCTCTGTCTGTACCATTTTGTCTTCTTGCATTAGGTAGATATATATATATATATATATATATATATGTTTATATTTACCTATAAAAACCATACCATGAACATTTCATATCGTCTTAATTATTTCAGAAATACATGCTTTCAAATGTCTACATAGTATATCATGTACTTATATGTATTGCTAAGTATATCGACATGGTAATATATTATGTAACTCTTTTACTATCCGACACCTTGATTATCTTTATAAACAATTATAAGGTATCTATAACATGTCATGTCATTTTCTAACTTTTGGTTTATCTGATAGTATGTGCTAAACTGGTCAATTGTATAGCTACACTTGGTCAGTAGCTATTGTTTGTCATTTGTATAGCTACACTTGATTAGTAGCTAATGTTACTAAATTGTATAGCTACACTTGGTCAATAGCTAATGTTAGTAAATTGTATAGCTACAATTGGTCAGTAGCTAGTGTTTGTAAATTGTATAGCTACACTTGGTCAGTAGCTATTGTTTGTATATGGTATAGCTACAATTGGTCAGTAGCTATTGTTAGTAAATTGTATAGCTAGACTTGGTCAGTAGCTATTATTTGTAAATTGTATAGCTACAGTTGGTCAGTAGCTAGTGTTTGTAAATTGTATAGCTACACTTGCTTAGTAGCTAATGTTAGTAAAGTGTATAGCTACATTTGGTTAGTAGCTATTGTTAGTAAATTGTATCACTACACTTGGTCAATAGCTATTATTTGTAAATTGTATAGCTATACTTGGTCAGGAGCTAGTGTTTGTATATTGTATAACTACACTTGGTCAGTAGCTATTGTTTGTAAATTGTATATCTACACTTGATTAGTAGCTAATGTTAGTAAATTGTATAGCTACACTTGGTCCGTAGCTATTATTTGTAAATTGTATAGCTACACTTGGTCAGTAGCTAGTGTTTGTACATTGTATAGCTACACTTGGTCAGTAGCTATTGTTTGTAAATTGTATAGCTACACTTGGTGAGTTGGTAATTTTAGTAAATTGTATAGCTGCACTTGATCAGTAGCTAGTGTTTGTATATTGTATAACTACACTTGGTCAGTAGCTATTGTTTGTAAATTGTATATCTACACTTGATTAGTAGCTAATGTTAGTAAATTGTATAGCTACACTTGGTCCGTAGCTATTATTTGTAAATTGTATAGCTACACTTGGTCAGTAGCTAGTGTTTGTACATTGTATAGCTACACTTGGTCAGTAGCTATTGTTTGTAAATTGTATAGCTACACTTGGTGAGTTGGTAATTTTAGTAAAGTGTATAGCTGCACTTGATCAGTAGCTAGTGTTTGTAAATTGTATAGCTACACTTGGTCAGTAGCTATTGTTTGTAAATTGTATAGCTACACTTGATTAGTAGCTAATGTTAGTAAATTGTAGAGCTACACTTGGTCAGTAGCTAGTGTTTGTAAATTGTATAGCTACACTTGGTCAGTAGCTATTGTTCGTAAATTGTATAGCTGCACTTGATTAGTAGCTAATGTTTGTCAATTGTATAGCTACACTTGGTCAGTAGCTATTGTTTATAAATTGTATAGCTACACTTGGTCAGTAGCTATTATTAGTAAATTGTATAGCTACACTTGGTCAGTAGCTATTATTTTTAAATTGTATAGCTATACTTGGTCAGTAGCTATTGTTAGTAAATGGTATAGCTACATTTGGTCAGTAGCTACTGATAGTCTGTAGAAATCCATCTGGGTGTATGCGTGTACTGACTAAAATTGACATCTAGGGGGAGTTCGACTAAATCCACCCTATCATTTTGAATGGTTAAATATAATGCAATTCAATGATAACATTGTAAACCTTTTGTTATTAGCTCATTGGTTGTTGTATGTTTCAAGTTGTAGTTCAGTGGGGGACTTTTAGTGTGACATCCGTGGGATACCTTTTGTAACTGTTCACGTAGGCCTTCTTGCGTATCCCATTAATATCTTGTGAGGCAAAGATTAAGGGGCAATGGTAGACAATAGCGACAGCAGAAGCAAACCATTGTTGCTAATACTCTATGCTTCTCACATCCTCCTTGCTATAATCACGAGGCAAAATAACCTGAAATTAAACAAATTCTATCAGGATATTACCTAGATAAAGGACTCACCCGGTACTCGCAGTACACGGGTGAATACCAGACCAATATAAAAACGGTCGAAAAGCGGGTTAATGAAATGAGAGCCTAATTTCACAATGTAAGAAGCAACATTTATTCTTTGTATATGTCTTTATATTTCCCCGCTACCTTTGAGTTGAAAAATATAATAAAACATCTAGTTAAATAAGATTTTAAAGTGAAATTGACGGTGCGCTATGGCCGCCACCTTGTCTTTTTGCATTCTCTCCCATTTCACCAACTCTGTGCCGATATAAGTAGCCATTTGACATCCGACAATTGGAACCAGGCATTCTACTTCCTGTTCCATACTAAAGTTATTTTCGCCCGTATTTAGACTACGTTGTCATTCACTGCTGTACTGTAAGTATGGGGTGAATCTGTTATCTAGATATTACCCAACTTAGCTGATAGTACCACTCCATGAGCAGTTCTTCTTTTGTAATAAATTATTTTTCTAGCTGAATTCTTACGTAATATGCCCACAGTACAATGCACCCTGGCTATTAGCAAGATTATAATTATAGATGATGCTAGTAAGCTCATGGCCGGATTCACACCTCCTTTGATAAGGTGTTAAGCCGTGTTCACACGGGAGATGTAAATCGATTCGTAGAAAGCGACTTGTATAGTTTGGGTTACAATTGCCGTGTGAACGGGCATCTGAGGCGGATTAAGGCTGAATCGATTCGCGTGATGCAGATACTGTAAACCACTTAACGAGGTAGTTTACGTGAGGCGATTTCTGTGATTCGATTTATTTTGCCCGTGTGGACGCACTGAGGCGGATTAAGCACCTCACACGCATGCGCATTCGATACCTTAGTTTGTTGACTTTCCGGTCGATCAAAAGCGCATATTATATAATTTAGTCTATGAAGCCGCTAGCTGGGCACAGATATTTTTTTGATCATTTATTTTAATGTTTTCACTGCCCAGCAGAAGTTTTGACTATTCCAAACCAATACGGTTCAGTCCATACATATCTAGGTCAAACCCACATTCTCTAGTGCCGACATCGACAAACCCAAACTGGCGCTGGTTAGTATCGACTTGCTCATGCGCAGATTTCGATTTCCGGCCCAAGTACTGCCTGTGTGAACGGGCCGCTAATTCGCCTCACCTGATTCGATTTGTCTGATTCGCCTCACATTTTGCCCGTGTGAACACGGCTTATGTCTATTTCTTTTTGTTGTTGTTATTATTAATAGTATATGTTGTTTTTCTTCTTCTCAGTTCCCAAACCAGATCAGTCTCGTCAGATAAGGCTAATATATCGACTCAGTCGGCAATGTGCGTCATTGACCCTCTTAACTAACAATCTACCGACTTTTGTTGGGTGCCGTCCCTAAAATTAACACAAAAAAAGGTAAATAATTATTCGCTTAACAGCGCAAGCGCCATATTTTGGAGAAGAAAAATTGTTTGGAGAAGTGTCTTTCTAACATATAATTTAGTTTTGAGCGCCAATTTAAAAGTTTTTATTTAATAGTTTCAGGAAAATGTGGTGATTTGTTAATAAGCCACTGCCGACAGGTCACGCGATGTCGCGCGGCGATTGGATAGGGTGGGATCGGCAATTGCTTTTCGGCGACTGTGATGTTTGTCCAAAGCAATCAGATCCAGCTCCTGTGCCAAATCCACTTGGTACCTCTATAGACCGAGTGCTGTAGCTGGCACCACTCACTTACCCCAAGGTCAAATGCGCAGGTAGGTTGGTTGGGTGTTGGGGCTTTACGTCCTGGCAACAGCTAAGGTCATATCAGGACGGACGCAGGTAGGGGTTATATTAGGGTGGATTGCTTCATGGACCCTACATAGTCCAATGGTTGGAATATTTGCTCCTAAATGGCAAACATCAAGGTTTGAGTCTAGGTGTGGTTTCACATTATATTTATTATAACACATCCACAGCACTCTTCATTTATTATCTATTCTACTAATGAATGCCATCTATTTGAATTTGCATTACAGATTTAGTCATGTGATTATTACCACGTATTCCTTCCATGAATATTTTATGAACATTTGATGTATCTGTCTGAAAGATCCTGCATAGATTGTGCAGTTTCAGTTCGAAGCTAGTAGGTCGGGATTGATTAGATAAAGGATTCACCCTGTACTCGGAGTACACCCGTGAATACCAGCCCTATATAAAAACGGTCGAAAATGCGGGGAAATGAAATAAGAGCCTAATTTCACAATCTAAGAAGCAACAATTATTCTTTACATGCGTCTTATTATTTCCGCGCTACCTTTGAGTTGAAAAATATAATAAAACATATAATTTAATACAATTTAAAGGTGAATTTGACGGCGTTCTATGGCCGGCATCTTGTCTTTTTGCATTCTCTCCCATTTCACCAACTCTGTGCCAATATATTTAGCCATTTGATCCTGGAACCACAGTTTCTAGTTCCTGTTTCATACTACAGCTATTTTCGCCCGTATTTACACTATGTTGTCCTTCACCCGTGTACTAGTACAGTGTGAATCTTGTATCTAGGGAATGATCTGAGGACCCCGTGGTCATTATTAGTAGTTAGGTGATGTCACACAGGAAAATGTGGACTTATATATGTTATAAGGCACACTCAAAAGCCTACAGAATTACTTGTATTGATAGTCGGGTTTCTACAACTTTCCAAATCTGTAATATGTCCTAGCCTACAACACTAAGGACAGTCATTAGGGCTGACTTATAAAATTGATACTTGTCGCTTCCGAGCTTGGCACTAAGCTTTAATAGGATAGGGTAAGGACTGGTTAGCTCAGTGTCAGTATAAAGTGACTGAGTGGGATATCAGGTCATGGTGCTGGCAGTCTGGTCTCCCAGTGTGACAGCACTATAAAGTCATCATGAGTATGCACTGTCACAAGTCAGTACTCGTCCTGATATGACCTTAAGTGTTGCCAGGACGGAAAATTCCAACAAGCAACCAACCAGTCATTACGGCTGAATGACAGTAAAGTGCCAGTCACACCTTATCGGATTGAGTACAGGACACAACTGGACAAAGAATATTTTAGTCCAGTGGTGTTCGGTATCAAAATATACTGAAATGTGTTGAAATGTTGCAAAGGCTGCTGGACAAATTGAATGCTAAACGGACAAGGAAGGTACATTAACGAATAGCCACCGGATCATAACCGGACGACACTGGATAACAACACACAAGCAACGGTCAACCGACGGGTGAAAACTGAATTCAAACGGACGGACCGAACATCAACAGGACACGTACCGGACTGTTCGCGGATGCACCAAAAACATATAAAAAACCAACGGACCGAATTCCCACAACACCGTCAATGGACTCTTCAGGAAGCAAGCCGGAGACGTAACGGATGGGTACCGGACATGATCCAGACAAAATGGACTAGACAGACTTAAACCGGACACCAACCATACACATCGGTCCGGCAGTGTCAGGTACAAGTTTTGTGCATGTTCAAAACTTGCCACCGTACAAGCTGGACACCACCAGACAGAGAACGGACACGCCGGATGCATACCATATATGAACCAGACATTGAGGTATTTCACCTGACAGTGTCTGTTTTCTATCCGGTACCCCAATCCGGTAAGGTGTGACTGAGCCTTTAACAGCCCCAGTTTGATCACAGATACCCACAGATTATGGTTTGGCCATAAATAATTCCTAGAGAATAGTTTGTTTCGAGCTATTAAAATTATTACTATCAAAGACAATATACAATAAGATGCGCCACTCAGCGCTTTCATACAGGAAATTCTTAAATAATCATGCAGTGCTGCCACCCAACAGCAAGCAAGGTGCATCGTCTTTGAATAGGTGTAGTAGTAGTTTTCTTACTCAGACATAATCGCAAATCTTATTTATATGGTACAATTTAAAGTGCTTAGCATATTTTGAACTTTACTATGCTATCATATTGTTTTCATTATTAATAGTAGGAGATAATACACTATAATTGTCATACATTGTCCTTGATGGTACAGCAGTCAAGGTGGGCTAGGGAACCTGCACCCTCGTTTCCATGGTACAGCAGTCAGGCTGGGATAGGGGACCTGTCCACTTACCTTGCTTGTTGATGTGACATATCAGGTCATAGTGCTGGTGGCCTCCTCTCCCAGTGGGGCAACACTATAAAGTCACCATCTGTTACACTGTTACAAGTCGGTACTGTTAGAAGTCGGTACCCGTCCTGATATGAATTTAGATGTTGCTAGGACGTAAAACAACAACAAACAAAAACATTTATTTTAGAATTATGGTAGAAACTCAAAAGCAGCGTAGTATGCAATTGTAATGCCCGATCTACACTAAATTATAATATTGTTGAATATCTTAATCGGGAATCGAGAATAATCAGGAAAAACACGAAGACAGCAAGTATAATTATGGTAACTTTAATCAAGGTAAAGTTGAAACGTCCGGTTACACAATGTCAGCTCACAATTGCTTATAAACGAGGCTAAAGATGCTATGGCCCTACCAATATCATATGTGGGGTGGGTGGGAGGCCAATTTAAAGTCTGGTCAAAGTCTCCTGGCTCCTCCGGTCGTAATGACAGAACCCACTGCTGCGTCGCCTTATATAGCTAATTTGTACCCACAAAGCAGCGCGTTGACAGTTTAAGCACACTGCCTGCTACATCATCAGAACCTGAGATCCACGGCAGCGAGGCTAAAGATCACACTGCTAGCCGGCGACTGAGTTAAATACGTGGTTCTGACGAATTCCGATTCCTTCACACACTGGTACACCGATTGTCTCCCGCGCTACCGTTTCTTAACGTCACGTAACGTCAAGGCCGATCGACGGCGGTTCCTACACCGCAACGAGTCTCCTGGCTCCCGACCAACGTCTCCAGGATCCTTCCGCCACGGCCAGGTGCAGCAAGTCGCACCGGTCCGCCGAGGCACGTGTTGGCGGTTCGCACTACGTCGCACGCCGGCGAGTCTCCTGGCCTTCCCGACCAACGTTCCCAGAATTCGGGCACGGCTGAGGGCAGCGAGACGCACAGGTCCGCTGGCTCACTTGTTGGCGGTTGGCACTACGTCAGCCGCCGCCACCCGAATCGTACCAGTCAAGCCGGTTCCTACGCCGCAGGCCGGCAAGTCTCCAGGCTCCCCTCGACCAGCGTCTCCGGTCCTTTGTGGCTGACGGCGGTTCCTATGGCTAACAGCCGGCAACAACTCCTGAATCCTTGGGACCAGCGAGCCGCACGTGTTGACGGTTCGCACTACGTCAACCGCCGCTACCTAAAAATGTCCCTCATCAAGGCCGACTAACGGCGGTTCCTACGCCGCAGGCCGGCAAGTCTCCGGCACCTCATGGCTGACAGCGGATGTTACAGCTAGCAGCCGGTAAGAACTCCTGATTCCTTGGAACGTCTCTTGTGCGTGCCGACTGACGGCGTCTCCTACGCCGCAGGCCGGCAAGTCTCCAGGCTCCCCCCGACCAACGTCTACGGTGCTTCGTGGCTGACGGCGGATGTTACGGCTAGCAGCCGACAACAACTCCTGATTCCTTGGAACGTCTCTTGTGCGTGCCGACTGACGGCGGTTCCTACGCCGAAGGCCGGCAATTCTCCAGGCCCCCTCCGACCGTGAATGACGGCGGATCCTAGGCTAGCAGCCGGCAGCGACTGCTGATCCTTGGGACCAATTTAAAGTTTGGTCAAAGTCTCCTGGCTCCTCTGGTCGTAATGACAGAACCCACTGCTGCGTCACCTTATATAGCTAATTTGTACCCACAAAGCAGCGTGTCGACAGTTTAAGCACACTGCCTGCTATGTCATCAGAACCTGAGATCCACGGCGGCGAGGCTAAAGAACACACCGCTAGCCGGCGACTGAGTTAAATACGTGGTTCTGACGAATACCGCTAGTCAGCACCAAAGACGTCCTGGCTACTGGCACGCCTTGTACTGTCTCCGTGATCCTGATTACCCGCAATGCCAAAGCATTACGCATAATTCAAACATTGGGCGTCATGCACATATATGTACAATATTCAGATATTGTGTCATGTAGCTTTTAGTGATTTGGTAGGTAATAAATAAACATAAAGATCACTGATTGGAGAAGAACTGATTTTCATGACCAATTTCCTTTCCCATCGAACAATTATATTACTGGAATTTGACCGAGAAGTTGACGACAAATTGTCGCGTATTGCACAACGACTTTCTTTTTGTTTTGAATTCAGTCAGACTGCGCTATTCATTATCAGGAAGTCTCTTTCAGGAGACACTTCAAACTCCACCACCAAGAGGAAACGCTGGTCTCTTGGTAAATCTTTAGTCTAGTTCCTGCAATGGCCACAGTGGTGTCAGCTGAGTGGTCTAACTGTAGAATACTGTCTCTGAGTTTAAGAAAACTCCCTTAACTCACACCCTACTTTCAAGTATTGCCATTAAATGTGCAGCAGCATCGCATCGCATCGCATCGCATCGCATCGCAGCAGTTGTTATAATTGGAGACACACGAGACCAACATTTATATATTGCCATTTATTCTTTTTTGGACGCGTCTTACAGGATATATTTGTTTGAATCATTTGATAGTTGAGCCTCACAGACGCTTAAACCCCGCCTGTCTTAAGAAACAAGCTGGGGTGGCTGGGATGGTACATTTTGTGAACCCGTCATATATGTTTTGATGGTTCAGACGCTAAGGATGAAGTGATTCGAATACTGCTTACAACGGTTAATATATACAACTTTGTACTAGAACCTAATTATTGATTAATCAAAGAATTGTGATGAGCAGGCCAATTATAGACTTGATTCCCATACATGTTATCTATTCAATACGAACTGTGCCCCGACAGCCAAACACTGTCAGTGGTCATGCAGGATGCTGGCGTCGGACCATTACCCGGTTGTGACATTAAAGTTACAGCTGTAGGAGCATGTTGTTGTTTTATGTCCTAGCAACATCTAAGGTCATATCAGGACGGATACCGACTAGTGACAGTGCGCACTCATAGCGACTTTATAGTGCTGCGCCATTATCCCCTCCTGACCGGACGCGGTGGCGTAATCAGTAAGAGCGCCGGCTTCCCATGCGGAAGGTCGGGAGTTCGAATCCCGCCCGAGTCAAACCGATGACTTATAAAGTTGATACGTGTTGCTGCCTATCCTAGCGCTAAGCATTACTAATATAGGATAATGAGTGGTTAGCTCAGTATCAGGATAATATGACTGAAATGGAAATGGGGTTATGGTGCTAACGGCCTAGTCTCTTAGTAGGGCAGCACTATAAAGTTGCCATGAATGCGCACTGTCACAAGTCAGTACAGATTCTGATATGACCGTCGATGTTGTCAGGACATAAAACCCCAACAAACCTCCCTACCCCACCAATCAGCCCTATCTACCTCCAATTTCTATTATGTCGCCACTCCATCCACGTTATCTCCGGCAAGGCTGAGCTAATATCACCAATATCTTAATCCGCCATATCTCTATCCTAGTTGTCTATCTCCCCAATCCAGGAAAATCCTTCCCATCGATTCACTATTCATTGGCTTCCATATATTAATTATAACAAACAAAAAGTTGCATATCCTGATGGTTTTGGGTTTCTGCCATATCCATTTGTTTTTAGATAAATACAGCGGTAGATTTATTATTATAATTCAGGACACGACACCAGACTACTTAGTATGGGATTATATTAATCTAAGGTAGGAGGAAACACAGGTCAAGGTAATGCGGTACAATGGTGAAGGTCAAATGAGGTAGCAAGTTCGAGTCTCTGCAGGATCCGGGCACTCAACCCCATCAAGTCAATGTCTTAAAGTAGGGTCGGGTGGGGCAGTGAGAAAAGGCGGGTGGTGTTGTCGGGCCGGCGTCTGGTGGTGAAGTGCCGTCGATGGGGGTGGCAGGCCGGAAGTGACATCATAGGGGGGAGGCCCGGGTACAAGCGACGGCTATCAGCACGCGGGCGCCAGCTGGAGTCACTTTCCGGCTGCCTATATTTAAAGGGGGGAACTAAAAGGTATACCTCGAAGTGGATAGAGGTGGGATCCCTAGCGTCCCGTCTCGGTCCCAAATTCCACATGTTGCCTATGCAACATTCCCAATCTACCTCAAAAAGATCCCTTTTATTTTATTCAGCGACGAAAGGTGAGTTTTTTTCAGCGCTGAGGCATTGGTTTTCCGGCCATATTATGTTATATTCATTCACATATGTAATATAGTCTAAAGTAAACAAAAGTTTACTTTCGTTTGAAGTGACATTTTAACTCCCCAAGGTTTGTCATATACTTCTCATTTTAAACATTTTTGTTTAAAGTTAATCGATAAATATAAATAATCGCGGAAATCCGCGAAATCGCAGAGATCTTTCATCCCTGATGAAATAAATTAACTTAGTAGTTCTTCTGCACAGCAATAATTCAACAACACAGTGTAAAATGACTATGGCTCGAATATGTGGCTGGGTAGGCAGGCTATAGTGAAATCAATACACACAAAGAGAAAGGAAGAGTATAAAGTGTAAAGAAGAAGAGAGAGTCCAGGCCTATGGTTTATTATGTATATGGTTACATGAGTTCATTGTAGAGTATCACCCCCACCCCTTTCCCCCAATGGAAAACAAGCATTCTTGGCCCTACCAATGGGGATCCAGCATCCCTGGTCCCCATGGCTACCAGTGGTCTGCCCACCACCACCAAGCTGTATTGCCCCCATGGCCACCACCAACCTTGACCTTTGAGTGTGGTGATCACTATCCCAGCAGAGGGGGTAGGCCCTGAGTACCCTCACACCAGACCTGCCAGCACTCTATGTCTATGTACATCCCAGTCAGGCACCGCCAGCCCTTACATATATATATATACATACATGCGGCTGGTCACGTACACTGATCAGTAATAGAACATTTGCATTCCCCCATATGCCGTGTATCGGAATATTTTACGCCAGTATGTAGAAACTAACTTAGTTTTCCTTCTTCACAGCAATAAACCAACAACCCAGTATGTATAAATTAACTTAATTTTCCTTCTTCATAGCAATAAACCAACAAACCAGTATGTATGAATTAACTTAGTATTCCTTCTTCACAGCAATAAACCAACAAACCAGTATGTTTAAATTAACTTAGTGTTCCTTCTGCGCAACAATAAACCAACAAACCAGTATGTATATATATTCCTTCTGTGCAACAATAAACCAACAAACCAATATGTATAAATTAACTTAGTATTCCTTTTGCACAGCAATAAACCAACAAACCAGTATGTATACATTAACTTAGTATTCCTTCTGCACAACAATAAACCAACAAACCAGTATGTGTATATTAACTTACTATTCCTTCTGCGCAAGAATAAACCAACAAACCAATATGTATAAATTAACTTACTATTCCTTCTGCGCAACAATAAACCAACAAACCAATATGTATAAATTAACTTAGTATTCCTTCTGCACAACAATAACCCAACAAACCAGTATGTATAAATTAACTTAGTATTCCTTCAGTGCAACAATAAACCAACAAACCAGTATGTATAGATTAACTTAGTATTCCTTCAGTGCAACAATACACCAACAAACCAGTATGTATAAATTAACTTAGTATTCCTTCTGCGCAACAATAAACCAACACACCAGTATGTATAAATTAACTTAGTATTCCTTCTGCACAGCAATAAACAAACAAACCAGTATGTATAAATTAACTTAGTATTCCTTCTGCGCAACAATATACCAATAAACCAATATGTATAAATTAACTTAGTATTCCTTCTGCACAGCAATAAACAAACAAACCAGTATGTATAAATTAACTTAGTATTCCTTCTGCGCAACAATATACCAATAAACCAATATGTATAAATTAACTTAGTATTCCTTCTGCACAGCAATAAACAAACAAACCAGTATGTATAAATTAACTTAGTATTCCTTCTGCGCAACAATATACCAATAAACCAATATGTATAAATTAACTTAGTATTCCTTCTGCACAGCAATAAACAAACAAACCAGTATGTATAAATTAACTTAGTATTCCTTCTGCGCAACAATATACCAATAAACCAATATGTATAAATTAACTTAGTATTCCTTCTGCGCAACAATAAACCAACAAACCAGTATGTATAAATTAACTTAGTATTCCTTTTGCACAGCAATAAACCAACAAACCAGTATGTATAAATTAACTTAGTATTCCTTCTGCACAGCAATAAACCAACAAACCAGTATGTATAAATTAACTTAATTTTCCTTTTGCACAGCAATAAACCAACAAACCAGTATGTATAAATTAACTTAGTATTCCTTCTGCACAACAATAAACCAACAAACCAGTATGTATAAATTAACTTAGTATTCCTTCTGCACAACAATAACCCAACAAACCAGTATGTATAAATTAACTTAATATTCCTTCTGTGCAACAATAAACCAACAAACCAATATGTATAGATTAACTTAGTATTCCTTCTGTGCAACAATAAACCAACAAACCAGTATGTATAAATTAACTTAGTATTTCTTCTGCGCAACAATAAACCAACAAACCAGTATGTAAGCTGGACAGTGCTTTGGTTATGTAAATGTTTCTGCTCTCATCGAACGATGCAGTTTTAACCTGCTATATCACAACCCCCCACCACCACCACAAAAGCAGTCATATGTCGGAGAGTTCAACAAATACATCGTGAGTATTTACTTGTTTCTCTCTCTCCTGTCTTCTTATTATTTCTACTCGACTCAAATATCGCGAGCATGGGTGGACATAGATGAGTTGAATCAAAACAAACCAGTTACATTCGGTTTTGTATTCGCCTGTATTGGGTTTCAATCTTCGGGCGCTGGTGAAGGGTGTCTTGTTTTGAGCTGGGCTTTTTTGTGTGTATATATTTATTTTTTGTTTAATATTTTTGGCGGGTTGTTGTTGTGTCGAGTTTCTTCATTGGCGGGGGAGCTGTTTATTTATTACGTAACCACAAGCATGCAGCCAGTAGCACACACAATTCAAGACACGAAGAGGAACTACATAGTATGGGAGTTTATTAGAATTCAAGGTGTAGTGCAAGTAATAAGACAGTAATAAAGCAGTATAAGACAGTAGGTAAGGTTAAATGAGTAGTTAATCAATCAATAAGGTACTGAATCAATAAAGTCTCTGGGTGACCCGGGCCTCACCCCTTAAGATACAAGTAGGGTGGGGTGGGCCGGTGAAATTAAGGTCTTGCTGGTCCGGCGTCGGGTGGAGAAGTGGGGATGGACGGTGGGCAGGGCAGAAATGATGTCATAGGACTGACAGGTACAAGTGGCGGCTCCAATGCAGACAAACGGCACGGCTGAGAACGGATGGTAGGGAGCGGGCTGTAGCTCAGGCAGTAGAGTGTCCACCTCTGAAGGTGTCGGTCATCCTATCGATCCTGCTTAGTAGACTGATTTGCAGTTTGGGCTATTTTATGTTCCAACTGGTGGTCCATAACTGGTTCATCAAAATGTGTGGTATGTGCTGTCCTGTCTGTGGGAAAGTGCACATAAAAGACCCCTTGCTGCTTATCGGAAAGAATAGCCTATGTGGCAGCAGCAGGTTTCCTCCAAAGAAATAAGTCAGAATGACCATGTGTTTGACGTCCAATAGCCAATGATAAGAATCAATGTGCTCTAGAGGTGTTGTTAAATAAAACAAGCTTTACTTTTTTTTAGAATGGACAGTGAGGCGGCATAGCGCTTTGGCTAGAGCAACCACTTCTCGTCCGAAGGGTCCCGGGTTTGATTGTCGGCCCACTGAACGAAAGCGTTTCAAAATTTATAATTGTTGTTGCCATGCCTGGCATTTGATATTATTAGGATATGTCAAGCAATGGTTGGCCCAGTGGCAGGATAACGTGACCGATTGAGAGAGTGTGGCATAGTACTGATGGCATTACATCCCAGTGAGGCAGCACTATAAAGCATCCATGAGAGCACAATGTCAAAAGTCATCTCAAGGGAGAACCACCTCCAACAGGCTTTGGGTGTCGTTTTGTTTAGTTTTTGTTGGGGTTCTTTCTTTAATTTTTTTTATTGTGGCTGTATTTATACTGTCCATAGCATGTAAGCTTGTTTTCAATGCTCGCCAGCTGTAGTGTTGGTGTTGTCTTACCAAACAGTCGCTGCTGATAAGTTATTTGACTGCCTGCATTTCGGTAGCAGATAGATAGTTTGTTGGTATGGTTAGTAGCCTATGTTAGTTTTTTTTTAACCCTCTTAGCATTATATTTTTGTTCTATTCTTGTTACTATGTTAGTTTTTTTCTTAAGGTTCTATGTTAGTGTTTTGGGGTTTTCTTGGGAAGAGTTTTCCACTTTTTTCTACTTAATTCTATACTAGCCTATTTTATTTACATGTGCATAGGCTTCTACGTAATAGTTGGTTGAGTTATGTTTGTTTGGATTTGATTTGATTTATATTGTTGTTGGACATGTTATCTGGCTTTTATATTTCCAGTTTTCCCGCCCTGGGCTGTCCAGTTGGTGGGCCGTGACATATCACCTGCCCCCTTGTGGTGTAGTTCAGTTGGGGTTCCCAGTTTTTATTTTGCACAGATATTTTTTGTATGTTTTTAGGTCAGGGATTTGTCTTTCTTTCACCGTTTGCGCATTCCATGCCTTGGCAGCCATTTCCAGTGTGCTCCTTTCATGGGCTTTGATCTGGCTTCGGGTCTGCCTTAGTAGTGGTGCCTTGCTTGTTCTGGTGTCCCTTGGGTAGATGTTTACTGTCTTGGCTATATCCATATGCTAATGTTTTTAGGTGGATTATCTGTTTTCTAGTAGCTTTACCTTAGTTCTTTTGTGTAGGTCATAAGTGGGGTTTACACCCTGGCAACATCTCAGAATATATCAGGACAGAAACCGACTTATGACAGTATGTACTCATGACGAGTTTATAGTGTTGCGCCACTGGGAGACCAGGCCACTGGCACCATCACCCAATTTCACACACACCCACATTATCCTGATACTGAGCTAACCAGTTCTTGCCCTATCGTAGTAATGCAAACCGCCAGGCTAGGAAGCGACAAGTATCAATTTTGTAAGTCATTGATTTGACTCGACCAAGATTCGAACTGCCGACATTCCGCACTGGAAACTTTCGCTTTTATCGATTCAGCCAGCACATCTGGTTACATTGGGTATCAATGCCGACTAACACTTAGACACATTCTGTTTTAATGTAAATAGCGTGCGAGACTTCTTTACCAATGTAAATCACACAGAAATCTTAGGGTTCCTAAATACAACTGGGCTGAATCGCCTCATGTAATTTTGTTGATTTTTTTTTGTGAGTTTAGATTTTACTGACAATTCACATGTCTAGCAACTTCAAAATTGCATCAGAAATGTTTTTTGCTATCATTTGACATGGAACTGATCATTTTGGAATTTTGCATAAATGTCAATGTCGGAAAGTGGATGTGATTGACAAGACTGACAGAGTAGATGCCACTAGCTTTTTTCTCTGTGAATATTGGCCTTGTTGCTGACACGGCATTACACCATCAGCAATCAATCAATCAAAAGTCGGTGGCCGTCTTGGTGCGACGTGAGAGTTTGCTAAGACATAAGCCCCCGATCCCTCATACAGGTTTGGCTGCGAAGGGAGGAAAGAAGGAAGGAAAGGGAGGGTAGGAGGTGGGATAGAAGAAAGGAAGGCGGTGTATAATGCAGGCCCATACCTTCAGTTCTTCCTACCCAGCCTCTTCCAGGCTGGGTACGAAGAACTGAAGGTATGGGCAGAGTAGTAATTATTAGTACACACTTATGCCGGTCAGACACCTCCCGATGGTGAATGTTTTTTTGTTTGGGGTTTACATCCCAGCAGCATCTAAGGTCACATCAGGAGAGGTATCGACTTGTGACAGAATACACCCATTGTGACTTTATAGTGCTGGATCACTGGGACGCCAGGCTGCTGGTACCCATGACCTGATATCCCACCCAGTCATATTATCCTGATACTGAGCTAACCAGTCCTTGCCCTATCCTAGAAATGCTTACTATATCTAGCTGTCTATGTGGCTCCTTTTCCGAGAGGTCAGTGCAGACTGCTACATAAATAACTGATATAATCCGACAACTCTTGTCTCTTCACTACTCTGCGGGATAGAACCCCTGGCCTGCAGTGCATTCCTTTTGTGGTGCCACCTACCGTAGTTTTACCACATTACAAACTCCTGTTTAGGTACTTCGCTTGATGTTGAAATACATTGCGGTGCATGTTAAGTACACATAATTTACGAAGGCGGAGTCATTATGTGATAGTGGTAGTCTTTAATCAGTGAAGGACAAAGGGGGTCGGTACATCATCAGGTGGTGCTTCAGAGAGGTTACCAGATCGTCATTAGGTCAAATCTCGATGTTATGAGTTTGTGTTATTGTCCCGGGTCAGAGGTCAGCTGGTGGGCGGGACCCAAACCCTCAACCCTACGTGTGGTCTTCTTCAAAGGTGTGGGTGGTGGCGGCGAGGGGAATATTCGGATCGGTCTTCCGGTGACTGCTGGAGGAACGTGGTGATGGTTTGAACTTGGGAGGGGGTGGTCATGTGGCTTTGTCGTGGGTGGGGGAGGGTGGGTCACGCCCGTGGTGCCCCTGGACGGCGGTGGTGGTTACTCGGGGAGAACCGCTTGGTGGCAGGGGAGGGCAGGTTGGGTGGGGCTCTCGGTTAGGTGGCGCCACCAGTGTGTCGTGGTGTCTGGTTCTCCGCCCCGTAAATTACACATGTTACGGATAACATGCACAATTTACGAAGGCGGAGTCATTATGTGATAGTGGTAGTCTTTAATCAGTGAAGGACAAAGGGGGTCGGTACAGCATCAGGTGGTGCTTCAGAGAGGTTACCAGATCGTCATTAGGTCAAATCTCGATGTTATGAGTTTGTGTTATTGTCCCGGGTCAGAGGTCAGCTGGTGGGCGGGACCCGAACCCTCAACCAATCACTGGAGGGGTCGGGTGCCGACCGCCAGGAGCCCTCTCGGAACATAGTGGTATACCGCTGCCGAGGTCCATGACCCGAGCTGCATAATCTCGAGATTGTGCTGCCCGCCGCGGCACAGGCTTGGGCCCCGCCCCTTCGTAGGCTGTGCAGCGTGTAGTCCTCGGGCGCCCCCACTCCGATCGCTGCCAGCCCCATGCGGAGGGCGGCCAGCAGGACCGGAGGCCGGAGTGGGGTTCCAGGGGCCACGAGGAAGGCTGGTTCACTGAGGCGTGGCTGGAGGTGCGCGAGGTAGTGGTCCCATGCCGCGACAGGGCAGCATGGGGAGCCCAGCAGTCTCTGAATGTTGATGTAGTATGCCTGATCCGCTCTCCACCTTGTCTTTGTGGTTCGGACCAGTACCGTTAGCCCCCTTGATGTCGTGGTGATGTCTGCACGCCTGAGGTAGTGGCGTGGGTCGTCGCTGGAGGTGGTTGCGAGGAGGTTGCCCTGTCGTAGTAGCATTGCGTACCCCAGTAGTAGCGCGGCCAGGAGCACTGCGGCCGTGGGCCCGGCCGCGGCCAGGTATTGGGCCAGTGCCCTGACCTGCTGTGGGGTGAGGGGCGGGGCCGGTCTGGGGGTGTGGTTCGACAGACGTGCCACGCCCCTCTTCATCAGTGAGACCGGGTAGGTATCAAACGGTGCCGGGGAGCCTCCGAACATGAGGACCCAGGTCCGGGCGCCGCTGATGTAGTTCATGGTCGCCCCTGGGGAGGTGAGTGTCTCTTTTAAGTGGAGTATGTAGGCGAGGATGTCGTACTGCGTCGGGGCCAGCGGGTCAGCGTGGTGCCTGGATGTGAACTGTATGTACCTCCTCACCTGAGCGGCCTTGTTTTTCCATGTCCCGCTCGCCAAGCCGGCGCAGTACACCCGGAGTATTCTTCTGTGTGTTCGGTCGGGGTAGCCTGGGAACAGAGGAGCAATTTAGTGCGATGTTCCCAGGCTATCCTACAGTCCATGGGTGAATACACTGTCAAATGAGACCTCAATTTCAGTAATCCCCATGTCACTAGTGAGGCGACCTGCCCTGGCTCTGGCGTTTGCGTCGAAGGCTCGTCTGCTAAGGGCGTCGGCGAGGACTAGGTCCTTGCCGGGTTTGTGGCAGATTCTTATGTCGCAGCCATTGGTGGCCGCGAATAGCCAGATCTCTCTCGCGCAGGCTGTGAGTGTGGCGTCCCTTCCGGTACCGGACTCGAGGACCTGCTGGCTGGCCGAGTTGTCTGTATTTATGATGATCATGTGATCATCTGGGTGAGGGGGGGGCCAGGGCCCTCATGGCGACGACTAGGTTTATCGCCTCCAAGTGGGCGATGTTGGTGTGTTTGGTCCTGAGGCTGTCGGGGTATGGCTTCCCGTAGTAGTGGCTGTTGGAGAAGGCACCCCCTGCGACCAGAGAGGAGTCACATTCGATGGTCCAGGGGGTCTTAGGGTCTGTCTTTAGGAGGACTAGACCGTTCGACCTGGTCGCGAACTCGAGAAACCAGGTTATGTCAGCTCTGAGTTCGTCGGGGACGGGGTGGTGTCCGGTGTTGGGGGTCTGTCGTAGGGACTCGAATATCCTGGACATGAACCGCCGGGCCGGCACCACACACTTCGCTATGTGTTGTAGCCTGCCGACCAGGCGCTGGATGTCCCTCCTGGTGGCAGTCTTTTTGTTTGTCCAGGTTTTGCACTCGGCGAGCGTGTCGTCTAGCTTGCTTCGGGGGATGGTAACCCTCATGTCGTCCGCGGATATGTGAAAGCCGAGCCACTCGACTGATTTTGCCGGTGGATGGCACTTGGTGGGTGAGAGTTCGAGTCCGAGGGTACGAGCAAGGTTGAGGATATCCCTGTATGCCGCGTCTGCCTCACTACGGTCGGGGGCCACACCGACAAAGTCATCGAGGTAACAGTGGACGTGGTGGCCCTTTTTTTCTGAGGAGATAGACGACGGCGTTTGTGGTCCTCGCACAGGCCATGGAGGAGGTGCGGCATCCGAATGGGGGTGCTATGTCCGTGTAGTGTTCGCCGTCGAGGGTTATGCCCAGGAGTGGTGTGGAGAGTGGGCAGGTGCGGAGCTGGCGGTATGCGCGGGCGAGGTCAGCACACCAGAGGAAGCAGCCGGGGCCGAGGCGGGCCACCCCGTCCGCCGCGTCCATCACGTTAGGGAGGGTGTACGCCCTGGGGTTACCCTGGTAGTATCCCCGGAGGATGCCGTCATTGACGCTGGCACCATGTGGCCAGCTGAGGTCCACGATGACGCGCCTGCTGGTGGAGTTCCTCTTGGGCCGCGTCATCATGGGGCTCGTCTGCGACCATGGGTAGAAGGGGTGGCTGGTGAAGGGGCCCAGCATGGCTCCATGACCTCTCTCGGTGGCGACGAATTGTAGTATGGCGTCAAGCTGGACTGGGTCTTGTGTGTGGTTTGTGGTTGAACTCTTGGGTGGGTCTGGTGCTGTGTAGTCGGCAGGCCAGCCGTACTCGAGGAACTCCACGAGCTGGGTGTCATGGTAGTTGGCGAGTAGGTGTCTCCAGGCATTGATGTTGAGTCCGGAGGGGACCGGTACCTTAGCACTGATGTAGTTGGGGAGGGCAGTGGCTCTGACCCTCTGGTAGATGGCTAGGTAGCCTGTGTGGTCGCCCCATAGGTGTGTGTGTGGGCGTGGCCATATGCTGTCGAGTATGGGCCTGTACTCCACCGGGGTGATGGGTGGGCGTGGCGGTGGCCGGGTGTTGACGTCGGTGGTAGTGTCTGGGTCGTGTGTGTCATCGTCTCCGTACCCCGGGGGGGGGCGTTGCTGGGTATGTGTTGTGTGCTGTGTGTGAGGGCGCCGCAGTCTGGGGGGTGTGCTCCGAGGTGGCTACCGGTGTGGGCGGCCCCATCCCGTGTTGTTGTTGCGGGGGTGTCATGGCCGACGGCATGGGCGCCGCCATCTTTGGCTCCGTGTTTGTTGTCACTGCTGGTGGCGCCGTCTGGTGTAGCGTGAGCGAGGCGGCCCGGGGGGCGGCTTCGCGCAGCGGCCATTTTGTTTCGGCCGTGCCGGTGGCGCCACCTGTGGGGTTGTTTTGGAAGTCATTATCGTTACGTGTGGTTTTCTCACCGTTGGGGTGGGCGTGGTCCTCAGTGGGGTCACGAGTGTCAGTGTTTACATGTTCGTTTGCGTGGGGTTGTAAGGCCGTGCTACGCCTCCTACGTTTCTCCGCACACTCAGCTGCCTGCTCGCTCCCCCGTTTTAGTATGCGGCGAGCCTGTGCAGTGACCTCTGCAGGGGAGTGACAGCCGGTCACGCGTTCACGGTTTGCGGTGCATGTTCCACAGTCCAGATCCCTGCATGCCGTGTGGGCTCTGGTGACGCTGCTGTGTCCATCCTGGGGCTCCTCGCCAAGCTCCTCGTCTGTCTGAGGGTTGCTGCGCGGGGAGCCGCCTATCAAAAACCCTGGGTCTGTTGTGCTGGCGCTGCGGTTGTCTGTGTGGCTTTCTTTTCTAGGAATCGCTTCTTGTTCATACACTCTTTCTCCTTGTGCATATTTGCTCGGTGGTATTTGTTAGCGCACCAGGCGCAGACATGCGCCTTCCTATCGGGCATTTGTCCGTGGGTCGCCGAGAAGCCACAGTCGTTCCCCCAGTTCCATGGGTGGCACGGCTTCCCGTCCGAGTCTCGATTGAACTCCTGACGTGTCTCGGTGGTGGCGGTGGAGCCGGCTGCCGTCTGGGCGCCGCTGTAGGCGGGGCGGCTAGTGTTCTTGTACTGTGTCGTGCTGCCCACCCGTACTCCCACGGCGAAGACGTCCCGCTGGACGTCTTTCACTGCATATTGGTCGATCCAACCATTTGGCAGGCGCCGGTCATCGATCATGGAGAATACGCGCTCAGACCAGAGTCGGCACGTCTCCCACTGCCAGTCCTTCGCCATCGTGGCGAGCTGGTGTATGTGGTCGATAATCGGGTCCGTCCAGGTGTCGGGTATCTCGGGTGCCCTGAGCATCGCGCATAGCGCCTCAAAGTACTCAGGCCAGGTCGCCTCACTAAGGCCAATCTTTTCCCTCTTATCGCCCCTGATTATATAAAGATGTGGAAGCCAGGAAGTTTTACCTTTCTTCTTTCCCAGGGCCGCCCCGGCCGCGGCGAGCAGCTCGGAGATGTCTGTCGGGGGTTCGTCCTCCTCCACGTGGTCGCGGGTGCGCCTCACATTGTAGCGTGTGTGGCTTCCTCCTAGTACTGGGGCCGTGTTGTATATATCCCGGTACTGTTCCTCGTGCGTTACTCCGTTCTTTAGTAATGTCTTATTCCTCCGTGTTTTTCTGTCTGTCACTGGTACTGGGTACGGCAAAGTCCCTCACTAGGTGAGTGCGGCGTCCGCGCCGTGTATCCGGTACGGGGACACGTGCGCTGTCACTGTCGGTGTCACTGTCACCGTCCTCCGATCTGCTGTCACTGCCGGCTTGTTGTGGTTTCCTCACCGGCCGTGACCCCCGCTCCAAGGCCTCCATCCTGCCCGCCATCTCCGATCTGATGTTTGACATCTGTGCTGCCACTGCTGAGCTGACGGCCGCGTTGACCGCCTGTATCATTCTGTCAGTCGTGTTGTCCTGGGTGGATGTTGATGGCATGGGCTCTGCTGCCGCCATGTTGGTTTCTTTGCTCGGCTGTCTCTCTGTGGATGTGTCGGTCGTTGATTCATGTGGGGCCGGCTCTGTCTGCGGTTTCCTCGGCCTGCCGCGTTGTTTAGGCGTGTCATGCTTGCGTACCTTCTTCGATGCTTTCTTACCGTTAGGCATTATTGCGGCTTACGTTACGTTAGGAAATTCGGATCGGTCTTCCGTTGACTGCTGGAGGAACGGTTGTGGTGGTTTGAACCCGGGAGGGGGTGGTCACGTGGCTTTGTCGTGGGTGGGGGAGGGTCGGGTCACGCCGGGTGCCCCTGGAGGCGGTGGTGGAGTTACTCGGGGAGAACCGCTAGGTGGCAGGGGAGGGCAGGATGGGTGGGGCTCTCGGTTAGGTGGCGCCACCAGTGTGTCGTGGTGTCTGGTTCTCCGCCCCGTAAATTACACATGTTACGGATAACATGCACAATTTAGGCATTCATGATAATATATTATTATAAAAGACACAAAGAGGAGTTAATGCATACCCACACCCCTCCATTCAGAGCATGCTGGGTAAAAGAATGATGAATTACCTACTGTGGTTACAAAGATTAAACTAGAAATAGTCGCATCAGACAAAATGTTCCTTTGATTATGTCGGTTTCTACTGTTTCCTCTTCCTTTGCAATTCTAGGGAAAATGCCTGAATGTTTTAGTCGAATTTAATCAAGGGATATTCTGCTTGTGGACCTAATGCAATTTTCGCAAGTGTTTTGAGTGATTGGCCTCAAGTTAATTGCAGACGGCAGCTTCGTGCAAAACAGGTCACCACCATGCTGGGATGGAACGCCGGATATGACGTAGTGCAGGAAGGCATGCGCAGTAAAATCTGTGTGAGAGAGAGAAAGAGAGAGAGAAAGAGAGAGATAGAAAGAGATAGAAAGAGAGAGGAAGAGAGAAAAGGAAAGAAAGAGAAAGAGAGAAAGAGAGAAAGAGAGAGAAAGAGGGAGAGAGAGAGAAAGAGAGAGAAAGAGGGAGAAAGAGAGAGAAAGAGAGAGAAAGAGAGAGAAAGAAAGAGAGAGAAAGAAAGAGAGAGAAAGAGAGAGAGAAAGAAAGAGAAAGAGAGACATCTAGAGAAAGAGAGATAGAGAGAGAAAGAGAAAGCAGTAGTTACGTGACTTTATACCACGTGACGTTTTATGGTTAATAAACACCAAACATGTTTTTTTACTCACTACTTAACATACTGCCTGTAATTTATTGTTGTGATACATTGACTTAATGTTAGAGTCCTTTCCTTGATAAACCATTGACTTACCTCATTTGACCTACTCCCTGTAATTGATCGATTGTGATAGATTGACTTAATGATCAATCATAACGAACTGTCCTATGTGGTACATATTTTCATGCTGAACGACTGTGGCCTGAGGGCCTTTATTGAATAAAGCCATGTCATGTAGTCCCTTGTCGTGTTGTGAATTACTTCGATGAATTAAACCAGAGAGCAAGAAGTATGGCTGGCCAGGACACCAGGACGTTGGGGCTGACGCATGCAGACGACAGGTGCAGACAAAAAAAGCTCACAGGACAAAAGCTCACAAGACAGAAGATAACAAGACAAAAGCTCACAAGACAAACGCTCATAAGACAAAAGCCCAAAAGACATGAACTCACAAGACAAAAGATGACAAGGTAAAAACCTCACAAGACAAAAGTCACAAGACAAAAGGTCACACCCTTAATGGAAAAAGAGACAAAACCCCACAACAATTGATTTTATTTATTATTTAGGCCTACACATATAATAAGCTAGACTATTTTCAAATGTATTTCTTAAGGGACTGATCACAGGTTTTTCTTTCCTTTCCATTAAAACAAAGGATGGAAATTCACCCTGATTGTCAACTTTCAAAATAACCTACTTTTCTTAATATTTGTCCTAGAATAGAAATCTAAAAAGAGCATTTAAATAGTAATTAGCAGTTCTTTCCAATGGCAGGTATAATACAATTACATGAATTTTATTTTATTAGTTATATACCTAACATGTGTGATTCAGGGGGTGTGAAATGAGGTGTGTTAGGTGATAACAACTGACTCTGGTAACACCTCTGACTAAATCTTGTAAGCTTTTGTCTCTTTATTTATTGCGAGCATTTGTCTTGTGAGCTTCTGTCTTATGAGCCTTTGTTTTGAGAGCTTATGTCGTGGAATCGCAGACAACATCCAGAGCAATGTTGTTCTGGAATAGCAGGTCTTCTCTTGTTGTATGGACAGTTAAATGAGACAAATAACAGTTCATTCATAGAAAACTTACCCACCCAAGCCACTAGGTTCGCAAGATGTTCTCTGTGGTGTTCTCTGTGGCAGAGTGGTTAGAGTGTCTGACT
>CM059196.1:70344372-70434372 GCA_030323885.1 Branchipolynoe longqiensis | reverse complement strand
ACCACACAGTAGAGGCATCCACTATGTTGACCCTCGATAAATTGGTTGGTTGTTGGAGTTTTACGTCCTGGCAAGATCTAAGGTCATATCAGGATGGGTACCGACTTGTGACAGTGCGCGCTCATGCTGACTTTATAGTGCTGCCCCACTGTGCAATCAGGCCACTGGCACCATGACCTGATACCCCACTCAGTATTAGTATCCTCACACTGAGCTAACCAGTCCTTATCCTATCCTATTAATGCCGAGCACCTGGCTAGGTAGCAACGCGTATCAATTTTATACGTCATTGGTTTGACTCGACCAGGAACCGAACTACCGATCTCCCGCACGCGAAGCCCGCGCTCTACCGATTGGCACACTGCACCCGGTCCTTTGATAATAGTCACCTCTATCCAGAGTACGGGTGAATGATAACTCTGCTTAAATTCGAGGAAAGCTACTTTAGCTAAAATGTGATGGTTCCAGCGTGCAATGTTTATCATTAAATTAAGAAATTGGTAGAGATTGCAACAATAATAATAAAACTGGTGCCCACACAAAGCTCTCAGTTTGGCTTTTAATGTATATTATTATTAATCTACGTGATTTTGATCAATTATTCACCCCATTACTGCAAAGGTATCAGACTATGATGAATAAGTCTTTGAGTTTTATACTTGGCACTTTAGATTACAAATTCATGTGTTGATTTCCAGAGCCCAGCTCCCGATACATTTTCTGGTGGGTTGTTTAGCAGCCCTGTCCTTGAGACAGTGCTGCGGGAGGAACTAACTACACAGACCCCTGATGTTAAGAAGTAACACCAGGTGGCAGCATGCTAGCAGGGACAATCCCAATGGTGGACTCTTCCACTAAACGCTACCCCTGGTGGGAAATGAAGACAACAATGATTAATGCATACCAAATTGTGGTGTGTGAAGGCTCAGCCACACCTTACCGGATTGGGGAACCGGATAGAAACTGGACACTGTCCGGTGAAATACATCAATGTCCGGTTTATATACGGTTGGTATCTGGTGTTTCCGTTCACTTTCCAGTGGTGTCCAGTGTGTACGGTGGCAAGTTTTGAACATGCACAAAACTTCTACTGGACACCGCCAGACTGACATGTATGATCGGTGTCCATTTTAAGTCCGTTTAGTCCGTTTTGTCCAGTTCATGTCCGGTACCCATCCGTTACATCTCTGGTTTGTTTCCTGAAGAGTTTGTTGATGGTGTTGTGGGAATTCGGTCTGTTAACTTTTGGCGCGTCCATGATCAGTCCGGTACGTGTCCGGTTGATGTTTGGTCCGTCCATTTGACATTTGGTTTTCGCCCGTCGGTTGACCGTTGCTTGTCTGTTGGTATCCGGTGTCGTCTGTTTATCGTCCGGTTATAGTCCGGTGGCTATTCGTTAATGTACTTCCTTGTCCGTTTAGTATTCGTTTCGTCTGGCGACCTTTGACTGAATAGCGCAACATTTTGATACCGAACACCACCGGATTAGAAAATTCTTTGTCCGGTTATGTCCGTTGCTCAATCCGGTAAGGTGTGACAGGCACTTTACCATTCACTGTTCAATTGAATGACACGAGATCAGGATAGTATACATCTGGCATATATTGTTTTACATTAAAAGTCACAGAGGTGTTGTGGTGTGATGCTTTCATCAGACGATGCAACTCTGAGCTCACTTCGAACACATAAACTCATGGTTCCTGGTGACCAACTAAACTCGATAGGATTCTTGCAGGTGTGGTACTGGGCGCGGTGGCCGAATCGGTAGAGTGTGGGCGTCGCGTGTGGGAGATTGGGAGTTTGGTTCCAGGTCGAGTCAAACCAATGATTTATAAAATTGATATGTATTGCTTCCTAGCCTGGCGCTCTGCATTAATAGGAAAGGACAAGGACTGGTTAGCACAGTATTAGGATAATGTGACTGAGTGCGATATTGGGTCATGGTGCTGGTGGCCTGATTTATCATTGGGGCAGCACTATACAGTCGGCACTGAGTGTGCAATGCCATAAGTTGGCACCCGTCCTGATATGACCTTAGATCTTGCCAGGACGTAAAACGCCAACAACCAACCGACAATATTGATGGTATGATGGTATGCGAAAAGACGAATGTTCATGTCATCGACTAGAGTACATCCAAACATGGGGCACCATGTTTTGTCCTGAAATCGACCCATCCTACTCACTACCATCAAGACAAAGCAAGCAGTTGGCAGCCGACAGCTCAGCGTCCTGTCAGCGCAGTTGAAGGCATGCATAAAGGCCCTGTCACACCTTACAGGACTGGAGAACTGCACACTGTCCGGTACTGTACGGCAATGTCCGGTACATGTCCGGTACCCATCTGGCGGTGTCCGGTGGTGTCCGGCGGTGTCTGGTACAAGATTTGAACATGCACAAAACTTCTACTGGACACCACCGGACTGACGTGTCCGGTTAGTGTCCGGTACCCATCCGGTACCCATCCATACATGTCCGGTACCCATCCGTTGGTGTCCGTTTGTCCGTTTTGTCCAATACATGTCCGGTACCCATCCGTTACGTGTCCGGTTCTCGTCCGGTACTCGTCCGGTACATGTATGGTACATGTAGGGTACTTGTCTGGTTGCCTGGCGCCAATTGACCCAATTCCGCTCCATTTCGATACATTTCGATACATTTTGTCACCGGAAAGCACCGGACTAGACAATTCTTTGTCCGGTCGTCTCCGGTGCTCAGTCCGTTGAGGTGTGACAATGGCTTAAGGGACACTTTCCCGCCTTAAATAACGCCAGTAGTACTCGGTTCAATTACTAACACTTCACCGACACTTTCACCAAATCTACAAATAAAACTCATCACATGACCAGTACTGCGCGATACACGGCTCAATGAACTAACACTTCACCGAGACTTTCACCAAATCTACAAAGGACTCATCACATGACCAGTACGTGCTACATGATGCAGGGCTCAATTACTACCACTTCACGGATACTTTCACTAAATCTACAGAAGATTCATCAAATGTCAGCCCTCACAATCAAATGAAATAAAGACAATGCACATTTATTCATAGACACTATGGTTTTAAAGGTGCATTTCCCGATTAGAGCCCCACATTTTCTAATACATACACTTGCTTAGAGTTGATCCTACGTAGCCAGATTTAACACTGATGCGCTCAGTAAACATTAATTGAAGTTATGGGACCCTGTTGCTATGCTGCTGCATGTTTCTTAAATGGGTAAACAAAGCCCATGTCCATAATGTTGGTGTCCACACAAAAATCTACTAGATCTATGTTTTCACTTCAAATATTTCCAGGGCTAAGCTTTTAAAAATAGAACTTAATTCAAAGTAACTTAAAGTGGATAATAGCAATGTGTTTGTTTGTTGTTGTTTTATGTTCTACCAACATCTAAGGTCATCATATCAGGACGGTGATTATAACAATGAACCTAATATATATTGATATCAGTAATATGACAAAAGCTCAAAACCATCGCATTATGTAACTTTAAGTATCCATGAAAATAATAACAACACAGTATGAAATATGAACAAATGAGCACATGAAGTGCATCTTTATTGTTAGTTTCTTTGAGGTTGACAGCGAATTGTTTGTGCAGTACTTGTGCTAGATGAATGTGGTGGGACCACAAAGAGGGTTTTTCTTCAGAAAGCTTTGGGGGAACGCTGTGCTCTACTTCCAGTAACGATGGCAGCGTTTGTGAGTAGCTCATCAGTGGGCGGCTCCACCGGAAGTACTAACTCATCACCCACCAACGTTTTATGCTCCAGTCTACTTTGACTAAAGTAGCAATGGTCATTTATAAAATGAACCAACTGACAACGGATGGGTATGACATCCACCTGTGCTGGGTGCCTGGCCATCCCGGCATACAAGGAAACGAACGAGCTGATCGGGCTGCGAAGAAGGCCCTGAACTGTGATCTTGAACCGTGTCTGATCCCTCACTCTGATCTGAAACCACTAATAGCCACCCACATAAAATCCAAATGGCAACATGAGTGGGATGAAAACATTAATAAACTTAAAGAAATTGAACCATCTGTGGGAAAGCCACCACAGACTCATGCGGGAGGTCGGTGGGACTAAGTGGTCCTTAGCCGCTGCCGTATTGGCCATTCGTGGCTTACACATGCTTTTCTGCTCAAGGGGGAACCTACCCCTGAATGTATTCGGTGTCAGTCCCCGCCTGCACTCAAACACATTTTACTAAGTTGCGTTGATCTTTTGGTCCTGCACCAATGGTTCTACACTGCAGACAGTATGCATGACCTTTTTACTAAGGTAAAACAGGAAAACATTTTAGCCTTTTTGAGGGCAGCTGGACTGTACCACCTCATATAGTTTACTAAATAGATTCTATCAATTATTAATAAAACTTTTCTTTTTCTATGGGAATTTGTTTCCCTTGACCACAAATATATGATTGTGAGCTTTCTAATTTAATGAGTGTCTATTGGCACATAATTGATTGTCTTCTTTTACATGTAAAACCGATGGTTTGAACAAAAAACAAACATTTCTCACCGTGAATATGGCCTATGCTGCTGACATGGCGTAAAGCAACCACCAATCAATCAATCAATCAAACTTTGACTAAATTGTGTCTACTGTAACTGAATATGTTAAATACTGACTAAATATGTTAAATCCTGACTAAATATATTAAATACTGATTAAATATATTAAATACTGACTAAATATAGTAAATAGTGACTAAATATTTTAAATACTGACTAATTATCTTAAATACTGACTACATATCTTAAATACTGACTACATATCTTAAATCCTGACTAAATATCTTAGATACTGACTAAATCTCTTAAAAACTGACTATCTCTTAACTACTAATTAAATCTCTTTAAAAATCTCTTAAATACTGACTAAATCTCTTGAATACTTAGTACATATTGTAAATACTGACTAAATATCTTAAATAATGACTAAATATCTTAAATACTTACTAAATATCTTAAATAGTGACTACATATCTTAAATACTGACTAAATATCTTAAATACTGACTAAATCTCTTTAAAACTGACTATATCTCTTAAATACTGACTAAATCTCTTTAAAAATCTCTTAAATACTGACTAAATCCTTTGAATACTTAGTAAATATTTTATATCCTGACTAAATATATTAAATACTTTTTAAATATATTAAATACTGACTAAATATTTTAAATACTGACTAAATATCTTAAATAGTGACTATATATTTTAAATACTGACTAAATATCTTAAATACTGACTAAATCTCTTAAAACTTACTATATCTCTTAAATACTGATTAAATCTCTTTAAAAATCTCTTAAATATTGACTAAATCTCTTGAATACTTAGTAATTATTTAAAATACTGACTAAATATCTTAAATAGTGACTAAATAACTTAAATACTGACTAAATATCTTTTAAAATGACTAAATATCTTAAATAGTGTCTAAATATCTTAAATAGTGACTAAATATTTTAAATAGTGACTACATATCTTAAATACTTTGGCCACATGATACGACACCAGGAATCACATAGAAGAATACTGGAAGGGACGATAGAAGGGAAAAGACCAAGAGGGAGAAGGAGAACAACATGGATGGACAACATCACTGAGTGGACAGCAATGAGCTATGCGGAATGCGTGAGAGGAACGAATGACAGGAAGAGATGGAGGTCCATTGCAGCCAACCTTCTTCGAGAAGACGGCACCCATTGATTGATTGATCTTAAATACTGACTAAATATCTTTAAATACTTACTAAATATCTTAAATACTGACTAAATATATTAAATACTGACTAAATACATTACAGTTCATGTGTCCCAAACAATATAACCTAGCGGTGCACCGATAAGCCATTGGTTTGAAGGTGGTGCCATATGTGGCAAAACCTGGATCTACTGAATGAGGTAAGCGAGGAGTAGTTTATCCCCATTAACCTACGAAGTTGTTGTTTGTTGTTTTACGTCCTAGCAATATCTAAGGTCATATCAAAACGGGGACTTATGAAGTCAGGTAGAGGTATGTGTTCTATACAATTTACTTTTAAAGTGGTTTTTTTTACAACGCAAAATACTATTTACTGCATGATTAATCCATTAGCTATAATTATCTTCGTCAACCACTTTGGGTTTTGTTTGTAATGGTGTGAGAAAGGGGTGGATTATGTCATAATGGATACCTCATATCGGTGAATATGGATACGGTGGTTCACGTATGCGTTATAAAAGAAAGGTAGGTCGATCTATATTTGTTTTTGACAATGTGCCTAAGTGCAGCTGATAGTAATGCACCACATAAAAAATAGTCATTATATTCCAGACTATTATATAACAGTGGTCGCCACCTAGTGTACTTAAAAAAACCACCCATATGAGATAGAACTAGGATTGGTCCTTAATACTTCCGCCTCGTGGTTCAATCGGTATTTCAAATGTTCATCATACACCGCATTTGTCTAATTGTAAAATAAAAGAAATACATTCTTTTGTTTAAAAAGGAAAGCAATATGGTGAGACGGATAAAGTTCTGGACAGATTTTAAAGGACTTTTTTGTTAAACGCCGATAGCGCACACCAACTCTAATAACGGACACCAACTCATTGCTGGAAATGAGAAAGTTGCCCACAATGAGCACTGCATCCACACTAGATGACCAAGGCGAAGTCAACGACCTGGCCTGAGTGTCACATGCTCGAACTGAACTACCAACAGTCCAACATTACAGGTACAACAGTCCAGTATTACACATACAACAGTTCAATATTGCACATACAACAATCCAACATTACACATACAACAGTCCAACATTACACATACAACAGTTTAGTATTACACATACAACGGTCGCAATATTACACATAGAACAGTCCAACATTACACATACAACAGTCCGGTATTACACATACAACGGTCCCAATATTACACATAGAACAGTCCAACATTACACATACAACAGTCCAGTATTACACATACAACAGTCCAATATTACACATACAACAATCCAACATTACACATACAACAGTCCAACATTACACATACAACAGTCCAGTATTACACATACAACAGTTCAATATTACACATACAACAATCCAACATTACCCATACAACAGTCCAACAGTACACATAAAACAGTCCAGTATTACACATACAACGGTCCCAATATTACACATAGAACAGTCCAACATTACACATACAACAGTCCAGTATTACACATACAACGGCCCCAATATTACATATAGAACAGTCCAACATTACACATACAACAGACCAGTATTACACATACACACTGATACAACAGTTCAATATTACACATACAACAATCCAACATTACACATACAACAGTCCAGTATTACACATACAATGGTCCCAATATTACATATAGAACAGTCCAACATTACACATAGAAGTGTCCAGTATTACACATACAACGGTCCCAATATTACATATAGAACAGTCCAACATTACACATACAACAGTCCAGTATTACACATACAACAGTCCAGTATTACACATACAACGGTCCCAATATTACATATAGAACAGTCCAACATTACACATACAACAGTCCAGTATTATTACACATATAACAGTTCAATATTACACATACAACAATCCAACATTAAACATACAACAGTCCAATATTATGTATACAACAAACAGTCCAATTTTACACATGTAACATTTCAATATTACACAGATAACAGTCCAATATTACACACAGCAGTCAAATATTACGCATACAAGTCCAATATTACACATACAACAGTCCAACATTACACATACAAGTCCAATATTACACACACACAACACTGCAGCATTTGGTTGGTTGTTGGAATTTTACGCCCTGGCAAAATCTAAGGGCATATCAGGAACAAATATCATCCATGCAACAAACACAACACTAGACGACACACACACAAGACGCAATAGGAATTCACTCATCTGAGTCGGATTTAATGACAAATGAGTCCAACTCCTCCGCTGTCTTCAAAATGGCCGAAGTACCAACTGCGCACGCACAATGGTCGCATCCTCCGCACATAGCAAAATGGTGAGATGAATTAGATTTTCCATCAGGGGGAGCACTCACGTCACGTGGTTCTCATAAATGATGCAACTCCAATAAGACGCCCCTCCCCCCCCCCCCATTACTCGGCGTCCGAAAAATAGATCCCAAGTGAATTATTATTGCGGCCCGCCCGCCTCCTTACCCACAATGCAACGGGGCCCGAGCCGGGAATTGAGCACAGAAGGTGGTGTATAGTCGCGCGTTAATCCGTCATTACAGGACAGTGCGTGGGACCGCGTTACTATATAGGTACAGGGGTTGTGTTACCTACTATTCCCCACAATGCAGCGGGGCCTGAGCGGGGAATTGAGCACAGAAGGTGGTGTATAGTCACGCGTTAATCCGTCATTACAGGACAGGGCGTGGGACCGTGTTACTGTATAGGTACCGGGTTTGTGTTACCTACTATTACCCACAATGCAATGGGGCCCGAGCGGGGAATTGAGCACAGAAGGTGGTGTATAGTCGCGCGTTAATCCGTCATTACAGGACAGTGCGTGGGACCGTGTTACTATTATAGGCACCGGGGTTGTGTTACCTACTATTACCCACAATGCAACGGGGCCCGAGCGGGGAATTGAGCAGAGAGGGTGGTGTATAGTCGCGTGTTAATCCGTCATTACAGGATGGGGTGTGGAACTGTGTTACTATTATAGGCACCGGGTTGTGTTAGAAATGTATGTCTGTAGACATTCATGTAGGTATGTAGGTAAGTATGTGCAGGTATGTACGTATGTAGGTAGGTAGGTTGATATGCAGGTATTATGTAGACATGTGGGAATGTATGTATGTAGACATTCATGTAGGTATCTAGGTAGGTATGTGCATGCATGTATGTATGTATGTATGAAGGTATGTATGTAGCTATGTATGCATGTATTGTCATGGGGGTAATGAAAATGGGAAATATTGCGCCTAGAGCGGGACTCGAACCCACATTTCTTTTTTTTTCTTAAAGAACCGGCCCTGCCCATTTGGGGGACGGGGTAGGGAGATGACTGATTTGGCTTTGTGCCACTTTTCGATCTAGCAACCTTTAAGGTCAGATACTGACTTTAGACAATGCATATTCCTTGAAGATTTATACTGCTTATCATGGATAAGTCTGAATGGACTTGTTTTCACCATTAGACAGTTTGTCGATAGAAAGCCTGAGCCTACACTTTTACCGACCCAAGGGATTTTTAACCTCCCACACCACATAGACACGGTATGAAAGCAACCAGCCTTTGATGACGCTGTAACTAGTAAGTTAGACACAGCAGTGGAAATCCAAATTGGCAGAGGTGGGGAACAGGGAATTGAACCACCAACCTTCAGATTAGGAGTCCGACCTAGAAAAAAGTCAGACACTCTAACCACTTGGCAACTCGGCCACTCGGCCACAGAGAACACCACACATATTGATGGCGAATTGATAGCGGTAACGAAACTAACATTTAATGTCCCACTCAGTCACATTTATTGTGACACTCAGCGAACTAGATATTGTCTTCTCGTAGGAATTACCGCGTACCGGGAAGAGTGGCGACAAGTATCCATTTGGTTAGTCATTGATTTGATTAAGCCAGAGATTGATTGATTCTGCAATAATTCTGCCAAGAGTTGGCTGCCCTACTACACACTCAGCAATCCAGTCCCCTTCCTGATATGACCTTAGATGTTGGTAGGACGTAAAACAACAAACAAACAAAAGCAATCCAGTATATTTCGGAGGAGAGGGCGGTTGGATTCGGACATAAATAATACCCGGTGTGTGTGTTTACAATTCAAACCCAGATGCCAAGATATACATTTTGATATGTTCTACTTACTATATATAGGAAATATATAGCCGATAACTCGATATTTTGTTAAAAATAGGGGTGGTTTTATCCAGTAGTTATTTGTAAATTTACTGCATATTTCCTATGAAAGAAGAAAGAAGAAAAAGAAGTGGAGGAGGAGGAAGAAAAACATGAAAAGATACTGAGAAATAAAGAAGCAGTAGAAGAACAAATGAAGAGGAACTGGGAGAAGACGAAGAAGAACAACAACAACAATAACAACAACAAGGAAAATATTAAAAGAAACAAAAACATAAAGAGGTAGAAGAAAAGAAGAAGAACAATGAGAAATAGAAGAAGAAGTGGTGGAGGCGAAAGATATTAAAAGAAACATAGAAAAATAAAGAAGTAGAAGAAAAAAGAACAAAGGGGAGAAGAACAAGAAGAACAAGAAGTTGAACAAGATGGTTGGGTGGTTGTTTTGAAATGCTGCTGCCCCACTGTGAAATCAGGCCACCAGCACCATGACCCAATATCCCGCTCAGTCAAATTATCCTGACACTGAGCCAACCAGTCCTTGCCCTATCCTAATAATGCCGAGTGCCAAGCTAGGAAGCGACAAGTATCAATTTTGTAAGTCATTCGTTTGACTTGACCGGAAATCGAACGGTGGAAGTCCTGCATGGGAAGTCTGCGCTCTACTGATCCGGCCACAAGGCTCGGTAGAAGTAGAAGGAGGAGGAGAAAGAATAAGAGGTGGAAATAGAAGCAGTATTCGAACTGCGCAGAAGCAGAATGGAGAACGAACAAATTAGAATGAGAATAAATTGTTATTTCAGAGGAAAGTGAAATTATCATTTAGTGTTCAATGCCACCTTGTTAGATATGGACAGGAATTAGTGATGTCGATCCGAGTAGTTCCATAGTCTCATGATTAGTCGGCAATGCGATCACCATCAGGCTCGATTATTACCAATAAATCGCCATCAAAACCCAATACTGGGTTAATTTGACAAAACGCCCCGCACTACGTACAGCCACGTCAGTTTGGTTCATCAAAGATGTATAGACTCAGGACAGGGAGTGTTCGATGGCAGTTCGCAGCAGCCACAGTTCCAAGACGGACAGAAGGGTAGGGGGGGGGGCGCAGTGGCCGAATCGGTAGAGCGCGGGCCTTGCGTGCGGGAGATCTGGAGTTTGGCTCTCTGTTGAGTCAAACCAATGACTTATAAAAATTGATACTTGTCGCTTCCTAGCCTGGCGCTAGGCATTAATAGGATAGGGTACGATTGGTTAGCTCAGTATCAGGATAATGTGACTGAGTGGGGTATCAGGGCATGGTGCTGGCAGCCTGATTTCCAAGTGGGGCAGCAGTATAAAGGCACCATGAGTGTGCACTGTCACAAGTCGGTACCCATCCTCATATGACCTTAGATGTTGTCAGCTCCAACAACCAACAAACCAACAGAATGTCACGGTGAACAACTAGTAAGCCATGTGGCTTGGTCAACTTGAGAGTTTTAATGCCGCCATGTTGAAAGGCGAAGTCACTTTAAATTGTGTTAATTCCTCCTTCTTGCTGATTGGTCGCCGGCTGCCAGAGACGGGAAGGTGAGTAAATGGTCATTATGTAGATACATAGATATCCGGGCCTACACTGAGATTCCATTAAGGTGGTGTGCGATATGTGATCTGTAACATGCAATATGTGATCTGTAACATGTGATATGTGATCTGTAACATGATATATGTGATCTGCAACATGTGATCTATGATCTGTAACATGATACATGTGATCGGTAACACGTGATATGCGATCTGTAACATGCAATATGTGATCTGTAACATGTGATATGTGATCTGTAACATGATATATGTGATCTGCAACATGTGATATGTGATCTGTAACATGCTATATGTGATCTCTAACATGTGATATGCGATCTGTAATATGCGATATGTGATCTGTAACATGAACGATGCAGCACGCACATAGAAACAATGGTGGTCTATGCACACGACTCCAAAAGGCTGCGTATCCATAGACTGTTCCCTTGTGGTGTTTTCCCTTGTTCCGTGTTTGCTTGTGACCTTATGACGCACCACCTAGTTAATGAACCTGTGTTTTGATTAGTGGCCATTACCATAGTTTGGACCTAGGGACCGTATGACCTTGTGCATGACACATATGATGTACTGACCAGGAACATAGAGAATGAACATGTTCATTGTCTCTGTGGTGCATCACAGGGTCACAAGCAAACACAGAACAAGGGAACACACCACACGGGAACAGTCTATGGATACACTGGCATAAAGTCCCAGTCACACTATTGCTTGCGACCACTTGTAACCACTTTGCGACCATTTTGGATCAAGTAACCCACAATCACTGGCGAACCTCTTGTGACCAAAGCAATGGTCGCAGACCTCAGGGCGACCAATGCAATGGTCCCCAACCTCTGGGTGACCTTTTTGGTAACAATGAGGTTTTAGTGCAGTAGATGCAACATCCGTAAGACCAAAATGGTCGCAAGGATGTTGCATTTTGGTTACAATGGGGTCGGCGACCAGGGAGGACTATATTGCGACCACTCATTTTGCAACCATTTTATGACATTTTTGCGACCTCTTTGCGACCACCCTTGTGTGTGTGTGTTTGAGTGTGTGTGTCGGGGGGGGGGGGGGGGGGGGGGTGGGGGGCCGCGGGAAGGGGGGGGGGGGGAGGGGTGAGAGCTATGAATTTGATAAATACCGAATACTCAAATAAATCAACTGATGATGAAGCACTCAAATGTTTCCCGAAGGAAAGGTCGTGAGCTCAAATCCCGACCAAATCAACAACAACAAAAAAGACTTACAAAATTGGTAAGTATCGCTACTTTCAGCATTAGTTGAATCGGACAAGGACTAGTGTGAATGAAGAAGACCAATTTTCCGCAACAGAAATTTTCCCAGCTTACTTAATGAATATAATAAATTTGTTAATACCATCTGATGCAAACTATTTCCTGGAGAACAGTACATGATTATGAATTTTGACACATGCTTACTGTGTGTTTACCTGATGCGCGAGAAGGAAGAACAGAGGCGGAGGTGGGAAAACTGAGGCGTTTATTGTGACGCCTCGGGCAACAGACAGAGAAACAGTGAACATAACAATAAATGAGAAAGTAAGGTACAAACAGGGTAATTGAGGAGGTAAACAGGCTGAGGAGGCACATAGCAATACAGGGGCTCATGAGGAGCAGGGGGCTCGCGAGGAGCAAAGAGTCAGGGGCTCATGAGGAGCAGAGGATAAATAGTGAGGGGCTCATAAGGAGCAGTGTCAGAGTTGGTAGAGGGGGGCCGAGGAGCCCTCCGCCAAAGAGTAAGGAGGGTTAAGGAGGGACGCACTTATGGGTGGGTTTGGGTGAAGAAGAAAAGGGCAGGAAGAGCTGGAAGCGCGGTCAGAGGCTGATGCCTGAATGCGGATGCCGGCGGGCGGCCTTAATACAGGCGGAAGTGAGCAGAGGCAAGGGGGGTGAGTCGCCACAGGGGGGAGGTGAGCAGTGGCAGGGGTGAGTCGCTCAGGGGTGGGGGGAGGTGAGCAGTGGCAGGAGGGGGGGGTGAGTCGCTCAGGGCCGGGTGAGACGCTCTCCCTCCCCTCGCATCAAACGAAATGCTTCGCATTACGACCGATGCGCGAGAAGGAAGAACAGAGGCGGAGGTGGGAAAAGTGAGGCGTTTATTGTGACGCCTCGGGCAACAGACAGAGAAACAGTGAACATAACGAATAAACTGAAAAGTAACGGTACAAACAGGGTAACTAGGAGTAAAACAGCTAGAGGGAGGAACTAGCAATACAGGGGGCATTCAATGAGGAGCGGGGGACTCGCGAGACAAAGACATTCAGGGCACATGAGGAAGCAGAAGGATAAATAGTGAGGCATCATAAGAGCAGTGTCAGAGTTGGTAATACACATACGCCCGAGGAGCCCTCCGCCATAGAGTAAAGAGAGGTGCTCGAGGCAAAGCCTCGAGCGGGGGCGCGGGCGCCCGAGGTCGGGCCCGAAGGTGTGAGGTGCGGGGTTCACCTGTGTGGGCGGAGTGTCCGGGGCTAGGTCAACAACGGGGTCAGGCTCCCTCTGGGGGCGGGGAGTGTCCCGGGCCTGCGTCGACTGGGAGCGGGCGGCCAAAAAGGGGGAGGCCCGCTCCTTGGCGGGATCCGGTGAGGAGGTCCGACGAGGGTCGAGCAGGGGGGCAGCGAAGTCCTCGGGGCTGGATGGGGTGGTGGTCGGGGTCTGGGCGGCGGTGTTGAAGGCGGTGTCGTGAGGATCGGCGGCAGAGGGTTCCTCCTGAGGCTGGGCTGGGATGCGGTCCGAGGTGTGATGCCCGAGGTGATGATCCTCGGCTGGGACTTGGCGGCGCTGCGATCGATGGTCGCTGGGAGGTTGTCGGCGGGGCTTGCGGGGCTGTCGGCAGTGGTGAGGGTGAGGCGCCGGAGGGGTCCCCCCGGGCCGGCCAGGGGGAGGCCGGCGGATCAAAAATCCGCCGAGGTGGCGGGGGGGGTCTGGCGCTCACGGGTTTGTTTCGTGATGCAGTCGGCCTCGCTGTGCATGGTTAGGAGGCGCCTCACATTGGCGCAGTATGCGCAGACGTGACGGCGCCTGTCCCTCGCCTCACCGTGGGCCTCCCCGAGGCGGGCCCGATCGCACGAGGCGGGGGCGCGGTTCCAGGCCGGGCAGGGGGCCCCGTGGGTCTCCCTGTCGTAGGTGGCGCGGGCGTCAGCTTGGGGTCGGGCGAGGTGGGCGCCTCGGTGGAGAGGGTCGGGTAGGCGGGCAGGGGCGCCGGTGGCTTGGTCCTCGGGCATGGCCAGGCAGTCTAGTCTCATGAGGTTGAGCGCTACCGGGTCATGCCAGCCTTGGGGGAGGGTTCCGTCCGCGATGGCGGAAAACAGGGTCTCTGAATACCGGCGGACGGTTGCCCAAGGGTAGACGAGGTTATCCCGGCAGACTGCTAGGATGTGTTGGTGGAGTCCCCGGGCGGAGTGGGCGGGGAAGTCGGGGTGGTCGATGAGGGTGAGGAGGGCGAGGGTATATTCGTCCTTTGTCGCCTCTCCCCTCTTCACCGGCTTTCTCTCGGCCCCTCGTTTCACCAGGTCCGAGGGGAAGATGTAGTTGGCCGGGATCCCTTGGCACCTCATGGAGTGGCGCGCCTCGGCGGATGCCAGTATCTCCCGGACGGCGTCGGCCGCGGAGGCGGGGCTGTGGCGGATGGCCTCCTCGCGGTAGGCCGGCGAGGTGGCGGGTGGTGGTTGACTGGAGAGGTGACGGTACCTCTCGTACTCCGGCCCCGGGGAGGGACGCCTGAGGCGGCGGCGGGGGGCGGGCTGTGGTGGCGGTAGGTGCCCGAGGCGTCGGGGCGGCCTGGCGCCTCGGGGGAGATGAGGGGATCCCCGGGCGGGTCCCCCCGGTCTCCAGGGAGTCGATCCGGGCGTGGAGGTCGGCCGTCGCCTGGCGCGCCTCGGCGGCGGAGTGCTGTTGGTCGAGCTGCATACGCTGGAGGGCGTCCAGCAGTGTCGACATCTCGGGGCCTGAGGTGCGGCCCGAGGGCGCCGCGGGGGACGCCGGGGCGTAGGCTTGGGAGTCGGCCCTGCCGGGTGCTGGAGAGGGCCCCGGGGTGCCGGGGGCGGCCCGGGATCCCTTCCGTCCACGTCCTTTTCCTCGAGGCATCCTGAGGTTGAGCTGGGGCAGAGGTCCGAGGTGGAGTAGCCAAGTAGAAGAAAAGGGCAGAGAGCTGGAAGGTGGCTGGAGGCTGAGTGCCTGAGGGAGGCCGGCGGGCGGCCTTATAAGGGGGGAAGTGAGCAGAGGCAGGAGGGGGGTGAGTCGCTCAGGGGGGAGTGAAGACAGTGGGCAGGGGTGAGTCGGCGAGCAGGGGTGGGGGGAGGTGAGCAGTGGCAGGAGGGGGGGGGTGAGTCGCTCAGGGCCGGGTGAGTCGCTCTCCCTCCCCTCGCATCAAACGAAATGCTTCGCATTACGACCAATTCAATAACATTTGTTAACCACGTTTACGCAGTTCTGATTTGTCTTCACTTCGCTTCACTTCACGCTACCATAACCCATAAGGATCACTTGAGCACCAGTGATCACTTTTTAACCAGCAGACTCCACATTTCTCTGTTCTTCACAGAGCTCTTGGAATCCACCAACTCCAGTCCTATCTGCCCTTTGATGTTGTTTTCCCACCTCTTCTTTTGTCCACTTCTCCCCTTCCCCTACTCCTGGGACCTTGCAAGCTGGTCTTTGCAAGGTCAGGTGATCGTGAAGCCTGACAACCACGAGGTGGGTATTAATTCAAACTGATCCAAACAGAGGTTTAACACCTATACATCTATCCATATTAATCAAAGCTCAGCTAGGAGAGTGAGAGCAACTGGTAGAAAATACCGTTATGTGAATATCAGGTAATAATAGTTGTGCATATCTTAGGTGCTGCTGCATTCTAGTGGATATTGACATTAAGAATACAGAATTGGGTTTAATAATTCTGGATTGTGGAATGCATCAATTTATTATGCGTCTATTCAATCAATCAATGGGTGTCGTCTTCTCGAAGAAGGTTGGCTGCAATGGACCTCCATCTCTTCCTGTCATTCATTCCTCTCACGCATTCCGCATAGCTCATTGCTGTCCACTCAGTGATGTTGTCCATCCATGTTGTTCTCCTTCTCCCTCTTGGTCTTTTCCCTTCTATCTTCCCTTCCAGTATTCTTCTCTGTGATTCCTGGTGTCATATCAGGTGGCCAAAGTATTTAATTTTTCTGTTTTTGATCGTTTGTATTATCTGTCTCTTTATTTTCATTCTTGTTAGGACCTCCACATTGCTTATCATTGCTGTCCATGGAATTTTTAACATTCTTCTGTATTGCCACATTTCAAATGCCTCAAGCTTTGTTGTTATTGCTTTCTTCAAAGTCCATGTCTCGCAGCAATATAAAAGTGTAGACCACACATAGCATTTTAGCAGTCGGAGTCTTGTTTTTATATTTATGTCTCTAGATGTTAGTACTTTCTGCATCTTTAGAAATGTTGTGTATTACTGATCATTTAAATGTCTTGTAATTGTAATCTACTCTATTCGTATTTGTCCTGATATATGTCAACTAACTAATATTGAGGATTTGCATCAAACGATTAATACCACGTGACCAGTGCCTCATCGGCCATCATGGTTGGATAGAAAGTATAGTTATATCACTGCCGATGCGGCGGCGGTGTTAATATCGCTTCGATTTTGGCTTTAATTTGACCAAATTTCACTTTTTGAGTAAGCTATTCTCATAAATAACATTATTTTAACCCTCGAGTAAATATTCATGATTCTAAATAACAGAATTAGATCATAGCAGTGAATAGGTTTGTGCTCTTTGTTTTATTTACATACATTTGATAGTAGAACGAACTGCTTCTATCCAACCATGATGCATCATTGCAGTTATTAGCACACAAGACATGGAAGCAGGAGTGGAGGACATGGCTTTTATTCCGGGCAGCCCCCGGGGGCATTACATTTTTGCGGTGTGGCCACCCGAAAGCTGTAGGGAAGGTCATGTGCTGATCGGAGTGGTGAAGGATGTTAGTGAGGTGAGGGGAGATGAGACATATGAGCAATGCAGTCAAATTCAATCAATGACAGAGCAACTCGCAGTTGGCAAGAGTTACTTAATTATGATTAGCAAAAATTATATGCATAGATTCAATGTTAAATGTTGTTATAACAATTTATTAATAAAATTACATGATATAGTGATTTTAATATCGGCAGGAGTGGGTGGGTGGGGAAAAAGGTGAGGTTAGTGGTCAGTCCAATGTCAGAAGGCAGAGTGACCAGTCGGTGTGATGAGCTGGTGGGTCCCAGCTTGAGTGGTGTGTGATTGGCTGTTGAGAGAGGGTGTGTGAGAGGTGATGACCAATGAGAGGAGTGGAAGGTGGGGGCACGGCCATAGCGACCTGGGTGAAGGTTGTTGGCCCCTCCCCAATGCGCCCCCCTCCAAGGCCCCAATGGCTTTGCTGCCTGTAATGACCCCGAATGAGCCCCGGCTCATTCCACACGAGTAGTGTGATGCCTACGTCACATGCAAATCCCCAATAACATCCAACTGTTATTTGAGCACCTTGAGGGAGGCGGTCAACAACATGGGGTTCGACCTGGTCTGCTACTAGGCATGCACCTTTCTATTTTCCACGTCTCCCTGCATCTGATCTACCCTAGTCACACATGAAAGCATGGGACGCTGGTTCATAATGTGTAAGAATTGTGCCTGATCTTGAACGAGAAGACGCGATATCGGCTATTCCATGAGCCATCCCCCTCCGACCCGACTCAAGCTTCCCACGCCGACGGGGTTCCAACAAAAGGTCGCCATCTCGCCAGAACTCCCTGCAGCCACCCAACAGAACTGGAATTGTTGCATTGACTGCCTCTTGACACCAACATTTCTCCTCTTTTCAGTGCGCGCTCAGCGACTTTATAATGCTGCTCCACTGAGGGACCAGGCCGCCGGCACCATGACCCGATATCCGTCAGTCACATTATCTTGACACTGAGCTAACCAGTTCTTGTCATGTCCTAATAATGCAGAGCACTATTGGAGGGTAGTGTGTTAACCATTATATTACCTAGGCTCCAGGAGGCAGTCTTTAGTTTCTGAAATGTATATTCTAGAAAGGAATATACAGTAAAACTTCTCTACCCGATCACTTTCACAGATCGACCACTCCCCTATATCGATCGCTGTGTTTGGGTCCCAAACGATTGCCCATACAATACCATTGTAACAATGGTTTCAAACTCCCTAAACCGACCACCTCCCTAAATGAACCATTTATAGTCGGCCCATGATCCGTCGATTTAGAGCGGTTTTACTGTACATCGTATATTGCAATAAAATTGTAGTAAATGGCTAATTCATCATTCCTTGTGTCCTTGTTTAGGAATATTATTGGGCACAGTTATGGACGCAAGTCACCGGTGACAACAGTCGTCTGAGAGAACTGAGATGTGATAGGTCACAAAATTTGTAAATTGCCCTTAATTCTGCACAGACTGACAAGGGAGTCGACCTGCCACCCCTCTCCCCAGGTCGCTCAGCCTGCTGCCTCCTGATTGGCTGACGCATTTTCTACCCTTTCCACCATCAGAGCACCCACTCTTCCCCGCACTGCCACACTTCCCCAGTGAGCTGGCGGCCTGAGCAAACATTCGGCCCAACCACCTGTCTCCACTTTGCTGACTTGTCAGATTCTTCTTCTTGTTGTCCTATGTACTGTCATCCTAATTAGACCCGTCTTGGATTTCACCCATACCTTATACAATTAAACATTATATTTACCTGCACCGCACCAGGCGTGGTGGCCTAATCGGTAGAGCGTGGGGCTCGCGTGCGGAAGGACGGGAGTTCGGTTCCTGGTCGAGTCAAACCAATGACTTATCAGATTGATACTTGTCGCTACCTAGCCTGGTGCTTGGCATTAATAGCATAGGGCAAGGACTGGTTAGCTCAGTGTCAGGATAATGAGACTGTGTGGGATATCGGGTGATGGTGCCGCAGGCCTAATTTCCCAATGGGGCAGCACTATAAAATCACCATGAGTGTGCACTCTCACAAGTCGGTACCCATCCTGTTATGACCTTAGATGTCGTTAGGATGGAGAACCCCAACAACCAACCAACTTGCACCCCCGCCATTGTGTCGTTCCTTAGCCGAATCAGTGCAGTGATAGAAATAAACAACATTTTTCACTTGCCCATATGACAAGACTGGAGAGGTTTTAACTTGTCTGGCTAAATTTTCACTTTTCTGCATTTTATGCATTTGATTACGATGATTATTATTAGTTGTTAAACTCGTTAAATGGTTAATGGTAAATTAATTCTAATATCTAAATATTGTTATATAAATGTACAGTGTCATGTACAACATGTAACTGTAAATATTATGATTTTCACCTAAACCTTGCCTTATATTCTGCTCGTCCGTGCCTACTCTCACTTGGCTCGGACAAGCGAAATATGCCTTCTTTCGAACGTTGTGGCAATATCTAATTCACTTGTATCATATTAGTCAAATGGTGAATACTATCCTTCATAGATTATCATTAGCATTGACTAGTTAAGGAACAACACAGACAAAGAAGTGCACGTGAACAGTTTATTGAATTATGGGTGAACAGATGTGCCCAGGCCTGCCCTATGGTTTGCTTGTTTGATGGGGTTTTACGTCTGGCAACATCTAAGGCCATATCAGGACAGGTACCGACTTGTGCCAGTGAGCATTAATGGCAAATGTATAGTCCTGTCCCACTGGGAGACCAGGGTACCATCACCATGATGTCATTTCCCACTCAGTAACATTATCCTGATACTGAGCTAAACAGTCGTTGCTTTATCCTAGTAATGCCCAGTGCCAGACTAGGTAGGAACAAGTATCAATTTTATAAATCACTGTTTGACTCGGCCGTGATTCGGACTCCTTACATTCCGAAATGGAAGTCTGTACTCTAACCGATTCGGCCACTGTGTCCTACCCTAAGGACTAATTTTGGAATATGGGTGAGTGGGTGGGTGGAAAAATCAGTGGAGTGGAAGAGTTTGCGCATTGCCAGCTCATCATGAAGTGCTGAGAAGAACGGCGGGCTAGCTTTTATCTGGTAAACTAAAAAGGTGTAACAGCCCACTAACAAACCAGGTGGTCCAATGTGACCAATGTGACCAATGTGACCAATGTGACCATCCACCTGAGAGACCGGGCTTCTAGGAAAACAAAAGGTGCAGAAGGCCGCCATCAGGTGAGTAGGTGGTGGGACATGACTCATTGACTGTCCACCCGATAGCAAGTCCAAAGGACAGTGGCAGTGGTGGGAGATGTATTGCTCCCTTAAAGTCAAACACAAAGTAAAGCGTGTTTTATTTAGCGACGCCTCTGGAGCACATTTATTTTCATATCATCACCTATAGGATGTCAAACATATGGTCATTCTGACATATTTCTTTGGAGGAAACCCACTGATGCAACATAGGATACTCTTTCCGATAAGCAGCAATGGGTATTTTATATGCACTTTCCCACAGACAGGACAACACATACCACAGCCTTTGATGAACCAGTTGTGGACCACTGGTTGGAATGGAAAATAGCCCAAACTGCAAATGTTTCCACTGAGCAGGATAGATCAGATGACCCATACCTTCACATGTGGACACTCTACTGCCTGAGCTATGTGCCGCTCCTTCAAATCAAACACAATGTTAACATTGCGACCAATCTGAGCCTAAGAAATATCCATGTTAAAAACAATGACTGCATTTTAGTCTATGGACAAAGCAGTATTCTCGAGGTCTAATGCCAAGTACACACCTACCGTTTACGATTCGCACACTAAAACTCGCGACTCGACCCGACCAGCTTAAAACTGAAAACGGGCCGATTCATTTTTCGAATCACGAATCGCAATCGTACTCGCCCCATTTTAGCCCTAGTTTTTAGTCAGGAATCGCAATCGCTAGGTGTGCGCGGGGAGCGCACACCTAGCGATTTTTGTGTGCGAAACGGGCAGTTTTAGATCGTATACGGTAGGTGGGTGCGCACAAATGGGAGGTGTGTACCTGGCATAACAAGCCACCCGTCACAAAGTAAATTAAAAGCAGCAATAATAATCAAATAATTAAATACATGTACTCATATAAAACAAAATAATCAGGTAGAGTGAAAGGTCATTTTGCTCATTTTGCGTGTACAACCAGTAGAAGGTTTGGAATAGTAAATAAGTGGCTACAGACCTCGTCAGGATAAAGATTTGTGGTGTATAAATACTTATGTGAATATTATTGCGAATGGAATAAACTCGCTGTATTACCGATAATACTAGAAGTCGGTTGGGTGTTGGTTTCTGTTGGAGTTTTACGTCCTGGCAATATCTATGGTCATATCAGGATGGGTAAAGACTTGTGACAATGCGCACTCATGGTAACTTTATAGTGCTGCCCCACAGGGAGACCAGACTGCCAGTACCTTGACCTGATATACCACTCAGTCACATTATCCTGACATTGAGCCAACCAGTCCTTACCCTATCCTAATAATGCAGAGTGCCTGGCTAGGAAGTGACAAGTATCAATTTTGAACTCATTGGTTTGACCAGGGTTTGAATCCTACGATCTACCAAAACGCATCAACTCATTCGGCCATCCCGTCTGGCCTAATAGAAGTTATATAATTATGTCACATATATTCTAATAACTTTGTGCCTCGCGGGGAATAAAATCGAAAATCATGTTGGCGGAAGCTAATGGTTAGGTTTTCCTGCATAGGTTCTGTACAGAAATTGCCATGATATGACTAATTAGATTCCATATGTCTAGCTCTATAAGTGTCAGTAGAGTATTCTTTAGAAAGTGTCTTAAGGCAGCATAGTTCGATGACACTACAAACTTTTCGAGACCAAAACACTTAACTTGATTTGATATTATATACCCATCATAGATATTGGTTCACTTATTAAACTTCTTTGCTGCCTAAAAGGGAATGCAATACTAAGTCAATTTAATAGAACTATTAGCGACACTAACTTTTTTGGCTTTAGGGTGGTTGTCCTGTGGAATGACTTGCCGGAGAGTGTCATAGCAGCAGAGTCAGTGAACTATTTCAAGTCCCGACTGGATGCATACTGGTCAAGGATTACATATATATCTTGGAGCCAGTGACAGTTGCTACAATCTACCACATCTGAAGAACTGTCTCCATTTCTATTAATTAAGAGCGGCTAACAGGTCCAAGGCCTATTATAGCTGTATCCTATTGATTGATTGATTGATTGAGCACTGAGGGCTATGGGATCCAGAATTTTAATTTAATATCGAAGGTAATTTTGAAGGTTTTCACTTTATGCATCTCCAATAATCAAAGTTGCTTCAAACTAAAGTAAGGTTGATTATAGTAATTGTATCTACAAAATATGGCAGAAACTCAAAACCATCGGGCTATGTGACTTTGAGCTACGATTCCATATACATGTATATGTCGTATAGGGGAGGAGGTACAAAGAGAGCAAACATTACAGCCAGAGTGTGATTCAAACCTGCACTTCTTTCCATACCAGGGCTAGTTCCCTAGCCATTAGCCTACCTAGGATCGCTGATGCAATCACCCTATCAAAGCCTACCGGTCTATGTTTCTCTTTTCAACCCCAGCCATTACACGTATGCATTATACTGAACTATACATGTAAATGGAATCTTACCTGTGCGAATGAATGAAACAGCAATGGAAGTAATGAAACAGGCCTGTGAGCAGTTCATAAATGAAACATTACAAAATCATTCAGAGTTTGTTGTTTGTTTGTTGTTGTTTTACGTCCTAGCAACATCTAAGGTCATATCAGGACGGGGAGAGTTATCAAGAGCAACTGTTTTCTTCTCATGTAGGTGGAATTATGTTGTTGTTGGAGACCTCAGTTATCACCTGTACAACTCTTCATCTGAAATTCGAGTGAACGGGATGGCCGGAATGGCCGGGATGGCCAGAGCACTGACTGGTTTCCAGTGTGAGAGGTCGTGGGTTCGAACCCCAAGCGGGTCAACCCAATGACTTATGAAATTGAAACTTGTTGGTACCTAACCTGGCGTTTGGGATTACGTACCAAAGACCCTATAATACTAAGACAGCTTACTCCCTATCTCTCCCATGGAAATGTAAATTTTGCAGTGCCACCTTGTGGTGGGTTTGATCAGCCCGACTGCTGGTTGGTGTTTCACATGTAAACACATACAATTATATTATACATGAGATAGGTAAGTATGAATACACATCAATATGAAATTGTATGATCAAATACACATCATCATCAGCATCATCATCATCATCACACATCTTTCACATTCATATATCCATTTATACATATAATATAGCAACTGTTTAACCAAGAGAACAGCCAGCACACCAAGTGGTGGGTTTGATCATTTTGATTACACAGTACAGGCTGAGTGAGCTGTCTTAGTATTATAGGGTCTTTGTACATACTAGGTTAGTGCTAGGAATGGGTTGCTCAGTATTAGGATAATGGCATGTCATCATATATCATGTCATGGTACCAAAGGCCCGGTTTCCCAGTAGGGCAGCACTAAAAGATCACCATGAGTGTGCACTATCACAACTCGGTACCTGTCCTGATATGATGTTGCTAGGATGTAAAGCCCCAACGAACATCATCTGAAATTGCAATCCCGTCACCAAGCCCAAAGTCAGTCTCTAATTTGTTTGCCAACTTCATAACAAGAGCGTAGGAGTTCTCTAGCCCCAGCATTTCCTTAAACTTAACAATGAACAGAAACTAAATGCGAGGATTCATTCAATGGCGATATTACACAGCAAAAGGCATTTGCAACCATTTCTGATCACAGGAAGGCGCGTTAATAATCGAGAACCTCAGAGTTCTTCGAATCAGGGTGAGTGCATTGTCACATGATTGTGACCAGGCAGGCATATGCCGGTAATGAGTAGGATATTATAGTTGGTTGGTTGTTGGAGTTTTAGGTCCTGGTAACATCAAAGGTCATAACAAGACGGATACCGACTACTGACAGTGCACACTCATGGCGACATTATAGGTGCTGCCCCACTGGGAGACCAGGCCGCCAGCACCGTGACCTGATATCCCACTCAGTTACATTATCCCGACACTAAGCCAAGCAGTCCTTGCCGTATCCTAATAATGCCGAGCACCTGGCAAAGGAAGTGACAAGTATAAATTTTTAAGTTATTGGTTTGACTCAACCAGGGTTCGAACCCATGCATTCTAATCCCACGATCTACCAAACTGGGAGACAGACACTCAACTCATTCTGTCATTCCATCTGGTCTAGGATACTATGCCATGTCATTTATTTTAGACCCCTTATTCACGGGAGAGTATGGAGGTAAGTCGATGCACACAGTGCTGCCAGGGGTGAGCAATCAGTGGCTGTCTGGAAGCCGGGCACCAACGGCAATGGAACATATTACAGACTGCTCCGAGGACATGTCTTAATTAAATACATTGTCCAGTGCTAAGCCCCGCTTCGTAGGTGTGGCAGCTTTGCACTGTAAATACAATGACATATTACTCCCGTCCTAAGACTACAGAAGTACCTCATCGCAATTCTAATGGGCAACAGAATGCACAGTCAGCATGTTCCTTCCTACTTTGTTTGTTTCTTTGTTTCTTAGGGGTTTTACATCCCAGCAACATATGAGGTCATACCAGAATGGGTAGCGAATTGTGACAGTGGATACTCATGGTGCCTTGATAGTGCTGCCAAACTGGGTGAGTAGGTTGCTGGTATTATGACCCGATATCCGACTCAACCGCATTGCCCTGATAGTTGGCAAACCAGTTCTTGCGATATCCTATTAATGCCGAGTTTAGCAAGTTATTGCTTTGACTCGGTCAGGATTCAAACTCCCGACCTTGCTCATTGGAAGCCAACGCGCCTACTGATTCGGCCACCGCGTCTGGTTCCTTCTTGCCTTAGTTTCTAGTCTCACTTTAGAAATAATCTTCCTGTGATCGTCTCAGTTCATTTTACATGTTATTGTTTAGCATGGATAATTCTTGGGCGAGACAGGACCTTACCGAACCCACCGACCTGCAGGTGGCGCCATCTGTATGAAATCCCCCCTCCCCCACACTACGCATTGCCACTAACCCAGAGACCGCCGAACTGCGGTGGCGCCACCTTGCGGATCCCGTCCGAACTACAACCACTGAAGCACAATTAACACCAGGAGGCGAACTAGACCTTTTCCCCACAAGCGTAACGCCTTCCATTCAAAGCAGGACACAACTGCTGCAGCCATCGTCATCGAACCACCATCAAGTTTTCTTCACCCACCCACCCACACCGAAAAATAAGGAGAACGGGTAGGGGTGAGGGTTCGACTCCGGGCGCTCACCATCAGAGCTGACCCGAGATGATGAGAGAGAGACTGAACTGACCTGTTACTGACCAAACTGTATAACATTCATTGAGTTCTTCCGTATAATAAAGACCCACTATATACACCTCTGTCTCCGCTTAACTGAATTAGACCTAAAAAGACATCTTACACACACACACAAAAGAACAGAAAAGTCTATAACAATTACGTCTAACTATCCTTCTGGTACATGTCATGTGTCATCTGTGCACATTGATAATATTATAGTCATAGTGTGTGATCTGCTTACCAGCACGACAAGCCGCAATGGCCGAAGGAGCTGAGCGTCCATCTTCCATTTTGGTACATCATGTGAGTCAATCCCTGGTTGAATCAAACCAATGACTTAACAATGTATACTTGTCGATTCCTAGCCAGGCACTTGGCATTATTAGAGAAGAGCAAGCCTGGTTGGCTCAGTGACAGGATAATGTTATTGAGTGGGATATCAGGTAATGGTACCGGTGGCCTGATCTCCCAGTGTAGCAGCACTATGCAGTTGACATAAATGTGCACTGTCACAAATTGGTACCCGTCCTGATAGGACCTTAGATGTTGCAAGGAGGTAAAACTACAAAAACCAACCAACCATAAACACTTGATTGCTGATGACCAAACTTGGAAGAGTTTGCGCGCTATATTCGTCTCTAGTGTACATTGCAGTCACATTGTGCTAGCATGTGTTCTACATTTGATAAACACCACTTCCTTTGTATGCGCGTATGGCTTCATCACCCTTCAGCTCCCAACTGCTATTTGAGCTCCTTGAGGGAGGCAGTGAGTGACCTGAGTGACCGAACTGGTCGGCTACTAGGCAGGCACCCTTCTGTGTCTCACTTCTTTCTCCAGGTGCTGCTTCCATCACCCTGCATCTGCTCAGTTCCTCACCAAATTTTGCTTTAATAAACTGTAAGGGAGGATCTTTTGTGTCTGCCAAAGTGATCGACTCACTCCAATCATATCGCCTGTCTTGGTTATTACGGAATACATTAATAATACTAAACCAATGAAGAATAGGTTAGCTATAAGTATAAGTCTCAACCTAATATATCTATCTAAAAAATATTACAAATATTAATTTAAAAAGCCAACAGATTATGCAACTTTCGCATATTATTTACAACGCCATTATGGAGAGAGAAAAAAAGAGGGGGGAAGCAAGTAGCGCCACCAGTGACCACTACTTTTGAATTTCACAAAAGAGATGATTGGCACAGAGTGCCCCTTCTTTTCGTATCACCTTTGTCCTTCGCTCCCACACAATGTCGAAATTCTCGCCTTCTTTCGCTTCCCCACTGCCCTTAAAACGGGACCGGGGGTAATGAATGGCTTCCCGGTGTGGCGGTTTCAGCCGTGTGCCAGTTTCAGCCGTGCGCATAGACTCAAAGTCAAGGCATTGTCAATGGTCGTGAGCAATCTTCATACAGAAAATACAGAAAAAGTGAAATATCTCTGAAACCACACCACCTATTAACAAATCGCTTGGTACACATATAGAAAACATCTTTACCAAAAAGACTATATTAAATTTATACGGTTAGGGTTCTTGATTTCTATTAATTTTGAATAAAACTAATGTTTTGCACTGCGCGTACCGTCAAACTCAAGGCATTGTCAATGGTGGTGAGCAATCTTCATACAGAAAATCCAGGAAAAGTGAAATATCTCTAAAACCATAGCACCTAGAAACAAATCGCTTGGAACACATATAGAAAACATCTTTACCAAAAACATTATATTAAATTTATAAGGTTAGTGACTCACGACCATTGACAATGCCTTGAGTTTGAGTCTATGCGCACGGCTGAAACTGACAGTGAGCTGAAACCGCCACACCGGGCCAGAAATGCTGTAAAAGTAACAATAATTAGGCACGGGTGGCAGTGCCTGCCCTGGGGACACACCCTTCTCCCCGGGTCAGAATATTTCAATCCATAGCAGAGTCAGCTGTCAGGGCGTCTTGTTTTGCAAGGTAACTGGACATTTACAGGTACAGCAACATTTGAGACTGGTTGGTTGTGGACCGTTGGTTGGTTGGTTGGTTGTTGGAGTTTTACGTCCTGACAACATCTAAGGTCATATCAGGATGAGCATTAACTTGTGACAGTGCGCACTCATTGTGACTTTATAGTGCTGCCCCACTGGGAGACAAGGCCCCCAGCACGATGACCTCATATCCCACTCAGGCACATTATCCTGACACTGAACCAACCAGGCCTTGCTCTATCCTAATAATGCCGAGCGACTGGCTAGGAAGCAACAATTACCAATTTGATAAGTCATTGGTTTAACTCGACCGGGAACCAAACTCCCGATCTCCCGCACGCGAGTGGTGATGATAGTAGTGATGGTAGCGATGGTAGCACGGGCATAGATGGAACTAATTCAACTAATTGTCGAAATGGTAGTAATACTAATAGAATTGATCAAAGTAATATTAATCTTAGTAATTGTAGTAACCGCAGTAATTGTGGAAATGGTAGTAATCGTTCTAATCGTAGTAATAATATTAATAGAGAAAATATTAGTAATGGTAATAGTATTAGTAATAGTAGTAATAGTAATAGCAGAAATAGTAGTAACAGTAATAGTAGTAACAGTTATATTAGTAATGGTAATAGTGGAAATAGTGGTAATAGTTGTACTAATGGTAATAGTGGTAATAATAGTGATATCAGTAATAGTAGTCATAGCTGTAATAGCAGTAATAATACTTTTTTAATAGCAATTATTATGATAATAATGATGATAGTTTGTTTGCTTGTTATTGTTTTACGTCCGAGCAACATCTAAGGTCATATCTGGACGGGTACCGACTGGTGACAGTGCTCACACATTGCGATTTCATAGTGCTGCCCCACTGGGAAATCAGGCCGCCGGCACCATGACCCGATATCCCACTCAGTTACATTATCCTGACACCGAGCTAACCAGTCCTTGACCTATCCTAATAATGCCGAGCACCAGGCTAGGAAGTGACAAGTATCAATTTTTAAGTCATTGGTTTGACTCGACAGGGAACCAAAGTCGCGAACTCCCGATCTTCCGCACACGAGGCCTGTGCTCTACCGATTCGGCCACCGCGCCCGGTAAATGATGATGGATGGTGGTGGTGGTGATGATGGTGGTGGTGATGATGATGATATTGGCAGTAATTGTAGTAATCGGTACTAATCGGTAGTAATATTAGTATTGGTAGTTATAGTAGTATTGGTAGTTACAGCAATAATCATATTAATTGTAGTAATGGCAATAATAGTATTGGTAGTAATGGTAGTAATACTAGTAATGGTAGTAATAGTAGTTACAGTAGTAACAGGAGAAATAGTCATAATAGTCATGGTAAGAGGAGTAATAATAGTCATAACAATAGTAGTAATATTAATAACAAGAGTAGTAATAGTAGTGACATAAGTAATAACAATAATACTAATAGTAATAACAAGAGTAGTAATAGTAGTGACAGAAGTAATAACAATAATACTAATAGTAATAACAAGAGTAGTAATAGTAGTGACAGAAGTAATAACAATAGTAGTAATAATAAATAGTAGTCACAGAAGTAATAGCAGCCAGTAATAGGAGTAACAGTAGTAATAGTAGCAATAGTAGCAGTATATATACTGAGATTAACTTGCAGAAAGTATTCTCCAAACAAATGTGTCAGCAGTGTCCTGGAGATTTGTTTCAATACTGATGGTCTCATAAATATCCATACTCCCCCATACAGGCAAAGTGGCTGTAAGTGTAGACTGCATGCCCCATACCACGTGACTGATAATGTAGATTATGATGGAGTCACCTTATTTCAGAACTGTGTTAGTCTAGTCCACAAGTAGTAAATAGTGGTGCCACCGGGTGTCGACGGACATTCCAGGAGTATGAGACCTATCTGATAAATGCCATATCATCTTCTGCTTCATATGATTGTTCGGTTGGTTGGTTGTTGGAGTTTTACGTCCTGGCAACATCTATGGGTATATCAGGATGGGTAGAGTGCGCACTCATGGCGACTTTATAGTGCTGCTCCACTGGGAAATCAGGTCCCCTGCACCATGACCCCACTATCCCACACAGTCACATTAACCTGGCACTGAGCTAATCCAGTCCTTGCCCTATCCTATTAATGCCGATCACCAGGAGAGGAAGCGATAAGTATCAATTGCAAAGTCATTGGTTTGACTCGACCGGGAACCAAACTCCTGATCTTCCGCACGCGAGGCTTGTGCTATACTGATTAGGCCACCGTGCTCAGCCTGCTTCATATGTGCAATGCAAACTGTTGGTGTCCAGGTCACTCAGGCAGCTGGCTTGACGCAGGCCCTTTTATCCACTCCCAATGTTCATCTGAGCCAAGTTAAAAGCATTGTCTTTCACCTCTTTGCTCCTTAGTGTTTTTTTAAGGGTTTTTTCCACTTTTTCTCCAAATTTCTTATTTATAATATGAATTTATGTTGTTTTCTGTTTCCATCAAAGACTTTTTGTGGGTCTTTATTGCCTCAGTAAAGTTTGCCTTGCTGGTGTTGTTTCAGCGAGTCTCTTAAGATCTTCTCTTCGCCTCATGCTTCTTGCTCTGAGTTTGTTATTACATTTTACTGTTCAATTTTATTTGCTAGTTCTTTAATGCTGTCGGTCGGTCGCAATTATGTGAAGGAATTCGATTTTGTTAGATTTATTCAAGTGATGATTTATTTGGTCATTCTTCTTCTCTAATATTAATAATCCATAATTTAATCATATTCAGCTATTTCGCTTCGTAAATAATTCTGAATTCTGAATTGCAACGCCATGTAGTTATGAATTTTACATTTATAACATGTATTACTGTTTTCAGTTAGCTATAATAAAAAAAATCATAAATAATTAAGCCAAGATTAAATTATAATGATCAATTGGTCAAGGTGCATAAACAATTAGGATAATATTGTAATTTGGGCTGTGTACCAAATTAATTCAGGTCTATGAGATTAGTTGAAGTTCTTCTCTACACACGCATATTAGATCATGCCGCATGTCAAATTGGTTATAATGGGAACGTAGAAGGTTGAGCAACAGGGGCGCCGATGGCGATAGCCGGCATCAATACAATCAGTGTGTCCAGCAGTTTTATCCTGAAAAACATTCATGCCACCATCAACATTTTTTTCCTGGGCAACGGGCATATCATGATAGTCATCAACACAAGCAATCACAATTTCATCGGGGTCAGTGTAGCTGCCCGTAATATCACAATCAATACAATTGGGGAAGTTGATTGTGGTATCACGGCAACCGGGCGTATCAGAACAGGCATCAACACAGACATCAATGTTAGTATGCGAGCCCAAGCCCTCAATGGCCGGATCGGCTGGGGGGATGGGCCGGCCAACAAGTTCAATGCAGGCTACCCCCCCATGTGACGACTGCCGCCACTGCCTGGCCCAGCCTGGTCGAGCCAGGCGCTGACTGCTATCGCCTAGACGGCTTGAATGCTCCTGAACTCCTTGCCGCACCCGGCGGCACTGTTCCAGGCATCACAGGGGCCCTTGCGGTGTATCACTCTGCACCATGCCAGGTGCCCCCATGGCCGCCTGCTCTGCCTGAGACGTGGTGGGAACGCTTCTCCACCACAAAGTGCTCCATAGACACGACCAGGAATTGGCCGAGGCCTTCATGATCATGTAGCCCACTTGCTTCATGACCCCATCCTTATCGGCCGCCGACATAGTTTTAGATGTTACCGCCTACTTCAAATTAGCAAGCACGATGTCGTGTAAATTCATATATTTTGCCTCTTTTTCAGAAAAGTATTTTTAGACTGTACTTACGGCGGACCCGCCTCTCTTTGGTGGAGCTTCTAGACCTGCTGCTGCTGCTCCATGAGCGGCAGTGACTGTGGCAGCATGATAACTTCTTCCTCCTTGTTCTTGAGCAGTGCTTGGAGTCGCGTATCTCGTCCTCCTCTGAATGCGCTGACTCCCCCAAGTCGGGTGACCTTGACCTACAGCGGCAGGTCCCACTCCGGTCACCGCTACACCGGGATGTCCCGCTCCTCTCGCGGCTGTGGTGGCGTGTCCCACTCTTCTCGTGGGCGGCCTTCCCACTGCGTCCTGACAGGCTCAGGGCCTCGACCTCTGCCTCTATCTCGTCCAGCTGGTTTTGGAGAATACCCTCCCTCTTGCACACCATTGCTGCTGCTATTTTCCTCCTCAGCCCACACTCCTTCTCGCTCTGGTCCTCGACTGATGGCTCCTCCAGGAACGGGTCCAAGCTCTGAGTCGCCTCCAACCTATCGGATGCAATACTCTGGTCCCGCTTCTTGCTGGATGCACATGTTTGGCGTTTGTCCACCATGTCCACCTCGCTCCTGGTACGGGTACACTTGCAGTCGTCCCCGACTGGCCTGTGATGAGATTCCACGCAGAAGGCACAGAACTTTGATGCTGGCATAAGCGCGTGGAGGCTAGGCCCTGTGCAGGAGGCGGAACGGTGCATGATGGGGGTCCCACCCCACAGCCGGACAGGGAGGGGGGGGGGGGGGGGCGGGTTGCAAGACACTACAGGCATTATTACACACGATAAAGGGTTTATCACTATCCATATATATATGTATATATATATATGTATATATATGTATATACATATATATATATATTCATAATGATGTTCTTATTTAGATGCGTGTTTGCTTGGTTGTTGGGATTTAACATCATAGCAACATCTACGGCCATATCAGAATGGATATTTACTCATAACAGTGCGCACTTATGGCAACTTTATAATGATGCACCCAAGCCAGTACCCTGGTTGGTGACACTATGGTAATTCACTTTGCGATGCTTGTCCCAATGCGTAGCCGGTATATTGGCAGACAGATATGTACATACGCAATGCCCATGCGCGCTGAGCGTGTGGTGCCTCACATTGCCGCTAGGGCGTATAAGTGTGTTGTATGCTTTGTAATTTAGCCACCTACTTGCTAGCAGTACCTTGCTGTGGTCGTATAAAATTGGTTGGTTGTTGGAGTTTTACTTCCTGGTAACATCTAAGCTCATATCAGGACGGGTACTGACTTGTGACTGCGACCTGATGGTGACTTTATAGTGCTTCCCCACTGGTTGTTGGAGTTTTATGTATTGGCAACATCAGTTATGGCGATGTTGCCAGGAACACGGCAAACGTGATAACACATTCAACTCATGGATTTGAACCCCCATATCTTGCGACATGGCCTGAGTGTCCCCTAGGAAATCACAAACCCCCACTGGAAATTGCAAACCCCCCTTGCTTTGTAGCATTTTGTAATATTCAACTAACACACGAGTAAATAATGGTTCATTGAGCTATTTAGTGCATGCACAATAAGAATTTGGAATATTTAAATGGTTCTATTTACTTTATGCAGTGACTGAAGTTGGAACTAAAAAGGCCATTTTGCTAACGACATTGTTTACATTGCCGATCCTGAAACTGAGTGATAATACCAGGATATTGCTGCACCTCTTTACCTAGCCTGGTCCCCTGGCCTTTGTTTCAACAGACGTCACCACCTAGTGGAAAAAATGGGTACTGGAACTTGACTACTCTTTACCTGGCCTTTAGAATGGCCACAGTGGCGACATCTCTGAATAAAAGCCATTTTCAGCGCATGTGTGGTCGGAATTAGCAACTGGACTATCGCAAAGATGTTTTCATTAGGATAAAGACTGCCAAACATGGGGGGTTTGTGATTTCCAGGAGGGATATGTGATTTCCTTGGCTGTATTCTCCGCAAGGTTGCCGCTCTCCCCATCTAAGCGCGCCTTCTCTGAAGGGATAAATTGCTCTAGATACGAGCTGATGTCCTGAGCTGCCCCTCCTGTGCCTCCTGCTGTCCCACCATGGCCGGGCTGGGCGTGGCAGGTTGTGTTGCTCTGGTCGCTTGTTGTGGTGCCGCCACCTTTGTCGGTGCCTGCATGACGCTATAGGCCGATGGTGGTGTAACCAGCGGTGTTGCTGGCCTTGCCTGCTGCGCGTCCCGTCTGGGTGGGTTAAAGGCTGACGGTCTTGGCCTTTGCACTTGATTGCTTGTCCGTAGGCACACACTACAACAACGAGTGAGGGACAATGACTTGGCTCTAGCAGCTTCCTAGGAAATCACAAACCTCCCATGCCCATATATGGCATAGGGGTTTGCAATTTCCTAGGAAATCACAAGTTGGCGTTTGTGATTTACAGTGTTGGCGATTTCCTGGTACACCGGACTCGTGCATGGTCCCGTTTAAATATAGTGCCGCCATCTGGTGGAATCCATCTGTACCATTTTGTAGCAAACCATACTGGTGGCGCTATATGATAGCGAAGTTAGCAACATTCGCGGTTACATGACTTGGTTTAGCCTAGGTTAGCTTAGCCTAGCTTAGTTTAGCCTAGCTTAGCTTTGTTTAGCCTGACTTAGCTTAGTTTTGCCTAGTTTCGTTTAGCCTGGCTTAGCTTTGTTTAGGCTAACTTAGCTTAGTTTAGCCTAGCTTCGTTTATTTTAGCCTAGTTTAGCTTAGTTAAGCCTCACCAAGCCTAACAAATTGTAGCCTCTTTCGTATATGAGGTCAACCAAAAACTAGGCCTCTACTTTGTTCTTTCATTCGCCAATTCAACTATTCCAATTCCAGTTTAGAAAACATTAAGAGTGCAGCTTAAGTAGACTAGTAAATTCCCGAACACTAAAACGGCTAGCCTCGTTCTGGTATCAATAGTAATAACCCAGAATGGCGCACTTACCCCACACATACATACTGGACTGATCGGTGATAAACATAACAATAGGCGATAGCAAGTGGCACGTAGATCCCAAACAGCCCACTAGACCGGAAAAGTATTTTGATACCAGGAGTGGTGGCCGAAACGGAGGAGTGCGGGCTTCGCGTACGGGAGATCGGGAGTTCGGTTCCCGGTCGAGTGAAACCAATGACTTATCAAATTGACACTTGTCGCCTCCTAGCCTAGTGCTCGGCATTAATAGGATAGGGCAAGGTCTAGTTAGTTCAGTGTCAGGATAATGTGACAGAGAGGGGATAGTGGGTCATGGTGCTGGTGGCCTGATTTCCCAGTGGGGCAGCACTATGAAGTTGCCATGAGTGCGCACTGTCACAAGTCGGTACTCGTCCTGATATGACCTTAGATGCTGCCAGGATGTAAAACTCCAACAACCAACCAAGTATTCTGATAACATCAGCAATGGGTAGCACACGGGCAAGCAGGGCCGGATCAGCCGCGAGATGGCGCCACGCTGTCACCATAACGAAGAGGGATGGCGCCGCTCGATAGGCGAGTATAACACAATCATGTAGCAGCGAACATTTCTCCCGCCACTCCTTGATCAAATAAAGCCCCGCCCCCCTTCTTACCCTATTATTGCTCAGTGCGCGCGCATTGTTGAGAAGTGGTGGTGTGTTCGGGCAAAGACCCTAAAACGCTAAGACGGCTCACTCTCTATCTTTCCCATGGTGATGTAAATTTTGCAGTGCCATCTTGTGGTGGGTTTGATCAACCCAGCTGGTGGCTGGTGTTTCACATGTAAATGCCTAGGCCTACAAGACGAGATGGTGAGTTTAAAATAAAAAAAGAGAGATAGATTCATTTGGATTTGGCTGATGTTGTGCCTACTCCCTGGTCCCCACCTCCCTTTGCCCGGCCCTCCCTCATTACCCTTCCCTCCTTCACTCTCTCCCCCCCACCCCCTCCCTCCTCCCAGCTTCACCGCCCTTCCCCCTCCATCCCCTTCCCTCACTCCCCTTCCATCCCCCCCCCTGTCCCACCCTCCCCCTTCCCCTCCCCTTCCGCCTCCCATCCCCACCCTTCCCGCTCTCTATCTCCCTCCTCATCCACCTTACCCAGCGCTCTCACACCACACCTCCCCACCATATCCCTAAACCCCCACCACAGCCCCACCACATCCCTAAACCCCCACCACACACCTAGCAGGCGACAGCAGGGTTTCTTCTGACACTGCAATGCTATCAAAATGATCAAACCCACCACCTGGTGCGCTGGCTGTTCTCTTGATTACAGAGTACATGCTGAGTGAGCAGTCTTAGTGTCATAGGGTCTTTGGTTCGGGGGGGATCTGCATGAATCACATCAGGTGGGCCTTTCTCAGCCCCCTTTCTTTGCTTCCTCTTCACTCCCCCCCCCCCCACCTACCCACCCACATGCACACGGCCCTTTTATTTAAAGCTACATAGACCGATGTAAACATCAGATTTTCAAAACCAAAATAATTATCTAGATTTGTTTCTACATATCTAACTTAGATACCGGTGCACTGTCACAAGTCCCAAACAGAGGGCAATTTAATATAACCTGCTACCGCTAAGCCTATTATGTGAGAGTTTTGGCAACCTTGCCCAATCTAATTTTGCATCGTTACACATAAAATATTTCAAAAGTTAGCCACTTAAAATAAAAGTTACTTCAAGCTAAAGTAAGGCACATTATAACGATTAACCTAATGTATTTATTCCAGAAAATGTCAGGAACTAAAACTATTGGACTATGCAACTTAAAAGTTGCATAGTCCGATAGTTTTGAGTTTCTGTAATTTTTCTGAGATAAATATATTAAATTGATCATTGCAGTATACCTTACATTAGTTCGAAACACTTTTTAAAATTTGAAATGGCTAAGTTTTGAGATATTTGAAGTGCAAACATGTCAAATTAGTTTTGTCAGGTATGCCAAAACTCTGACATAATAGGTTTTAGCAGTAGCAGGTTCTATTAAATTGCATCAGTATTTACTTCTAAGTGGAAACAAATGATTAATCTATAGCCGTGTTCACACGGGCAATGTAAATCGATTCGTAGAAATTGACTTGTATAGTTTGGGTTACATTTTGCGTGTGAACGTGTGGCTGAGTCGGATTAGGGCTGAATCGATTCCTGTGATCTGGATACTGTAAACCACTTGTCGAGGTAGTTTATGTGAGTCAATTTCTGTGAACCGATTTATTTTGCCCGTGTGAACGCAAGCGACTTACTTGAGACGGATTAAGGAGGTGACAGTCGAGACCTGAGTTTGTTGACTTTCCGGTAAATTTGCTTTATGAAACCGCTAGCTGTGCACAGATATTTTTTTCATCATTTATTTTTAGGGTTTCACTGCCCAGTAGAAGTTTTGACCATTCCAAAACAATACGATTCAGTCAAAACAGATCTAGGTCGAACCCACACTCTCTCGTGCCGACATCGACTAACCAAAACTGGCGCTGGTTAGTCTGGACTTGCTCATGCGCAGATATCCACTTCCGCCTTAAACCGACTCAAAGCACTGCCCGTGTCAACGCGAAACACTTTCAAGCTAAATCGATTCACATGATTCGCCTTGTCTAAATCAGTTTAGATTTTGCCCGTGTGAACACGGCTAATGATTCATTATATAAGTTAGATATGTAGAATCAATTCTCAATAATTGTTTTGGTTTTGAAAAGTTGCAGCTTTAAAGCTTAATCTTTTCTTTAAACCCAAAACAATTAGCTGGATTTGATCCAACATATCCAGACTTATAGAATAAGGTGATTATTAACCACTTGTTGCTGCGTAGAAGGGAATAGTAACTCAATGTTAAATCAAACGTGTTTATTGGTTAAGCCTATGAGGTACAGCTTCACCACATAGGTCCTCAGCCTCATTTGACCCCCACCCCCACCCCCTCAAGAGCCGATGTTTACTTTTTGTGCTGAGGGATCGTTAAACAAACAAATCATTTGACCCCCCATATAATTCCTATTAGAACAGATGCTGTTTCAAGCTATACAAAATTGAATAGCCTTATTCGATAATGATACCTGTGAATGAGTAAAGTTGTGTTGGCCACATGACTGTCCCTTTAAATGAAACACACACGACACACATACCTCTTCTTAGCCCCATGTCATCTCGTCGACAGAAAATTTGAGTGCTTTGTTGGCGTGTTTTTTTGCTTTGTTGGCTGTTACTGTTAGCTTTATTGTCGTTTTGTTTTGGGATTGCTGCTAGTTTCTTTTGCGGGTGGGTGGGTTGGTGCATCGTGTGCTTTCTTAAAATGTCAGGCTACTCGGGAGTCTCTCTGTATGCCTACTTACCACTCTACAGGCATTGTCGACTTATTGTCGCATATTGTTGTCTCCACTCAGTGATATATTGTGCAATGTGTTATCAACTCAGCGACACACATAACTAATGTAATGGACCTGTACTACCAACTTAGCGACACATATAACTAATGTCATGGACCGGTTTCTATCCTCCTATGGGGTACGGAATAAGACGTGACACATCATCATTGTTTCAGTCGTTGGGGTCAGTTCCCGGTTCACTCTGCCTTGGCCCAGATTAGAAGTACCCTATCACTACACAGACGGGAGACATGTAACCTTCATTGGGGAGGTGGCCTCTAGCAAGGGACAGAATCGTCCACCACCAGGACCACCCCGCTAACGTGCTGCCACCTGCCGGTTCTCCAGGATCTGACAATGGTCAGTGTAGTCGAGACCGCCACCTTGTGGTAGTTGGGCTCATTAGTGACTATTACACTTGCAATAAGTAGAGACTGACTTTGCCAATATGCATTCACAAATACATCGGCTTTGAAATAATTAATTGAATTGAATAATCATATAAATTCACAGTCTATCATATAGGACCTCCCCTAAACTCTTCAGCTCAACAAATGTAACATATATCAGCGGTTCGAAGGTTTGTCGTTCAGTAATAAGAGGGACAACAAAAATATTATCACAACACTTGGAAGTAAATGAATGGAAGAGGCTAAGAAAGTACTCTCTTTCACCCCCCACCCCCAGCCCCCCCCTTATCTATGGGGAAAACGGGAATGACAATTCGGGTACAAAGCACGAAAATAATGTCCTGGATAATTAATTATTTGAATATAAATAACGAATTAATCTACCACGGTGTACCACTTCCTGTAGGCTTGTCCCATTACGGGGTAGAAGTTTACTTCTCACACGCTAACCATTGTCCGTGCAGCCTAAATCAACACTAGCGCCGCTGATGCGGATTCCGAGTGACACCAGTTTGCCAGGGACACTTCCATTCAAATGCATTGTTAACGGCCGTGAGCAAATCTTCATACAGAAGAAGTCAAATATCTCCCAAATTACACCATCTAGAAACAAATCGCTTGGTACACATATAGAAAACATCTTTACCATAAAGACTATATTAAATTTATAAGGTTAGGGTTCTTGATTTCTATTAATTTTGAATACACTGCGCGTACTGTCAAACTCAAGGCATTGTCAATGGCCGTGAGCAATCTTTATAGAGAAAATACACAAGAAGTCAAATATCTCTCAAATTACACCATCTAGAAACAAATCGATTGGTACACATATAGAAAACATCTTTACCAAAAACATTATATTAAATTTATAAGGTTAGTGATGATGCTGTTCGATTTTGACGCATGTGCAGAAGCGATGTGTCCCTCACAAACTGGTGTCCCTCGGAATCCGCAACACCACCACCGGCTGCTTTCGACACTCCTCACGACTGTGCGCTGTTTGACCCTATCACCACTCATCGCCTAAAATGTTATGAGTTAGACACTTCAGTATAGTATTTTTGAGTCGATATGTCAGTATATATAGTTTATACTTGAACAGCAGGAGTAAATGGATTCAGAGTCGATCAATACGATTCCGAGGTAGTCTCCATGAGGATGACCTAAAATGCTAATTCCCTGCCATCCGTCATGTTTACATGCCCAAAAGTGGGCTCTATATTCCTTGCAATCCTATCCGTTGCTGTACATATGCCCCCATATCTCACTTTGAATCCATAAACACATGGTTCCTGATAACTAACCTTAGTAGAGTTCTTCCCCTATATGTATTTGTGTGGGTGTTTTTTCATTAGATTGCAGAGAATTTGTGGTAACAACTATTCTACATTGAACAAGGATGAAAGTGGTCTCCGGGGAGAAAAGCGGAAATGCTCATATTCTCTCATATACGTTTCAGGCACATATTAGTAGTATACGCTGACATTGCTGCTCCGTTTGAAGCACGTACAAAGACCCTAAGACGGCTCACTCCCTATGTCTCCCATGGTAATGTAAATTTTGCAGTGCCACCTTGTGGTGTGTTTGATCAGCCCGGCTGCTGGTTGGTGTTTCACATGTAAACACATACAATTATATTATACATGAGATAGGTAAGTATGAATAGACATCAATATGAAATTGTATGAACAAATACACATCATCATCAGCATCATTATCAGCATTGCCATCATCACACATCTTTCACATTCATATATACATTTATACATATAATATAGCACCTGTTTAACCAAGAGAACAACCAGTGCACCAAGTGGTGGGTTTGATCATTTTGATTACACAGTACAGGCTGAGTGAGCCGTCTTAGTATTATAGGGTCTTTGGCACGTATTAGTAGTATACGCCGATAGTGCTGCAACGTTTGAAGCATTTATTAGTAGTTTACGCTCATAGTTCTGCAGCGTCTGCACCACATATTGCTGCGGCGTTTGAACTACGTATTCGTATACACTTATAGCTACAGGAAAATTCCCGGAAATCCGCGAAATCGTGGAGATCTTTCATCCCTGATTGAATATGATATCACTTCCTGTGTGGATATATAGCAGTGTGTAGCGTTGTAGTGTGACTCTCTCTCACTGTACCAGTACTAGCGGCTAGGTGGATGCCAATGCTTGGTATCTAGGAAGTAATGTATCCCCCTAGTCATTCCGTTGCCAGTGTATTTCGTAAACATTATCACATGTTATAGTGTCTATTCTTACTGAAACTAGGTCATTCCCTTTGCTAATAAGTGAATTAAATCCTAATGATGACCAGTTGAACAATTGAAACGTAAACATGTAATCTTAAACACAAATTAAAATAAAGGGAGAAGTTTTCGGAAAATCTTCAATTCAAGTACAAGTAATAATCTGCACTGTCAGTCGAATGCTCAGGATGCGGAAATCAAGCCGATACATTGGCGCCACCTAGTGGGTTCCAGCAGAACCAAGCCATGACGACAACAACAAAAAAGTGGAAATAATGCCGATAACCTGGTGCACCCTAGCAGGTTCCAGCTAAGCAAGCCATGGTTATATAGAGGGTATTCAAGAGACGTCATCAACCGGATGCGCGGCCATTGTGGCGATATCACCATTGAAAATGCATTGAGTTTTCCGGTACGCACAGTGCAAAACGTGTATTTTATTCAAAATTAATAGAAATAGAAAACCCAAACCTTATGAATTTAATATAATCTGTTGGATGAATATGTTTTCTATGTATGTTCCAATCGGTTTGCTTCTAGGTGGTTTGGTTTTAGAGATATTTCACTTTGGTGGGGTGTATGGGGTATAGGGCTGTGGTGGGGGGTGTAGGTGTGTGGTGGGGGTTTATGGATGCTAGAGATTGTGAGGTGCCGCTCTGCAAGACACCCAATTTGGCCATCATGGTTGGGTAGAAGGGTGTAGGTGTGTGTGTCTTGGTGGTGTAGGTGTGTGGTGGGGTGTGGGGGTGTGGGGGGGTGGTAGTGGTGTAGGTGTGTGGAGGGGTGTAGGTGTGTGTGGTGGGGGTGTAGGTGTGTGTTGGTGGGGGTGTAGGTGTGTGTGGTGGGGGTATAGGTATGTGGTGGGGGTGTGGGTGTGGGTGGTGGGGTGTAGTTGTGTGTGGTGGGGTGTAGGTGTGTGTGGTGGGGGTGTAGGTGTGTGTGGTGGGGGTTTAGGGATGCTAAAGATTGTGAGGTGCCGCTCTGCAAGACATCCCTAAGTCCCCACCACACCCATACACCCCACCATATCCACCCCACCAAACCCACTCACAACACACCCCTAAATCCCCGTACACCCCCACCACACACACTGTCAACCCCCACCACATCCCTACACCCCCACCACATCCCTAATCCCCCGCCACACCCATACACCCCACCACACCCACTCACCACACATGCATAAATATCTGCATAGGGCGATATACCCCTACCACACACCCCTAAATTCATACACACACCCACCACACACACCCCCCACACACACCAAAATCCTCACCACACCCATACACCTCCACCACACAAACATACTCCCCAACCACACACCTACCATACACACCTACACCCCAACCACACCCACCCTACCATACACACTCACCACACACCCTACACACTCACCACACACCCCTACACACCCACCATACAAACATATGCCTGCACCGTACACACCTACACCCCTCAACCCCCACTACAGCCTCTCAACCCCCCCCCCCTACACCTTCTTATTTACACACACTTGATAGTAGAAGGAACTTCTTCTATCCAATCAAAGCATTACAGAGACCGGCACGGTGCACCATCTGACGAGAGAGTCATGGAAACTGAAAGCTCTCCATTAGTGGTCTTCTCTGTGGCGGAGTGGTTAGAGTGTCTGACTTTTTTCTAGGTCAGACCCCTAATCTGAGGGTCGGCAGTTCGATTCCTTGTGCCCCCAGCTCTGCCAATTTGGATTTCCACCACTGTGTATAACTTACAGCATCATCAAAGGCTAGTTGCTCTCATACCATGTCTCTGTGGTGTGGGAGGTTAAAAATCCCTTGGGTCGGTAAAAGTGTAGGCTCGGGCTTTCTATTGACCAGCAGTGGAGTGGGGAAGACCAGTCGTCTGTGATTGGGATTTCCCCTGCTTGGGAAAACTAATGTACCCAAGAAAAAAAAAGAGAGACAAATAAGTGTTCACACTTCCTATCTACCATTCGCTATATTAGAGCATTAATGAGTAATGCAATAGAGACCGTCCACTTGTGATAATGAGTCTAAGTGGATTAGATTGAACTTGAGATCAGAGTAGGCACTGTCAACGCATAGCACAATCGATGTGGTAGCGAACTGGGGCTTACTGAATTGTGTCTTCTATTTAATGAATTCAATTAAATCGGTTATTTTATTAATTTAATTAAATTACAGAATAAAGGGCACTGGCTTTAAGACAAGGATGATTTAAACAGAAATCTAATTTGCGACACAGCATTTGTTAATATAATAAAAGGAACATGCATAAATCTATCAGCTCTTAAAGGGTTGTGATTTTAATCCAAACTAAATTGTCGGGCCCCAGGCCACTTCCAGTGTGGTTAAACCAAACGTTCATGTGGTTATAACTATATAAGGTCATCTGAGACTTTGTATATGATAAATGGTAGTATTTTGGCAGGCTGCCGAAAAAAGTTTGGATTAACCGATCGTTTCGTTTAACTGAGCTTGGTCATGGGGGTGATGAAAATGGGAAATACTGTGCCTAGAGCGGGACTCGAACCCACATCTCTTTGCATTCCGGGCCAGTGTGCTAACCATTACACCACCTAGGCTCCCTGATATCAAGACACTCCCCATGCCTACCTGTATATGTGGTTACTTGCCTGAAAGGTCAGTGCAGACCACTACACTGGGTTAGATTGTCTATACATAAAAAAACAATAATCAAAGTGTCCACGTACATTGTATATTACATTCATAATGCACTTGCGTTTTTGCCAAAGCCAAGTCAAAGTCGAAGCCAAAGCTCAGTTAAACCAATGATCGGTTAATCCAAACAAATTACTAGGATCCCTTCAAGTTTGGTTTAACGTGGTTATGAGGTATATGTATATGATCCTATTAATATGTTGTTGTTATATACACACACACCTACACTATTTTGTCATCATGTAGATGTATAGGAAATACATAACATTGTCATATATATGATATATATTTAATCATCATATACATATAATCATATTTTGTCAGCTTATACCTATGATATACCATATACATATTCTTCATCATACATATCATATTTGTTCATTAAATATCATATACATAATATTTTGAGGTCACATATATGTATCATATACATCATATATATATATCATATATATATATATATCATCATATATATCAAAAAATGATATTATTTTGTCAACATATATATCATATTTTGTCAGCATATTCATATCCATCATATATAGCTTCATGTTTTAGTCAACCTTCACGATCACATAAAAAGGTAATACTCCTGTCGTAAAGTGAACACACATCGTGATAATAAAAAAAACACCAAGATTAAATTGTCGAATGGCTTACCGTGGGTCAACGCTTCATTCTTTCATCATCTGCAAAATAACAAACACAGAAACATAATTTTAAAAACCATTCACAGTGATTGATTTTTCGATAATATACCGTGGATTAAAATAGGCCCACTGAGAAGGATGGATATGCTGGCTGTTGGAGTTTTATGTCCTGGCAACATCTAAGGTCATATCAGGACGGGCACAGACTTGGTACAGTGCACACACATGGTGACTTTATAGCGCTGTCCCACTGGGAAACCAGGCCACCAACACCATGACCTGATATCCCACTCAGTCACATTATCCGGACACTGAGCCGAACAGTTCATGCCCTATCCTAATAATGCCGCGTGCCTGGCTAGGAAGTGACAAGTATCAATTTTTAAGTCATTGGTTTGACTCGACCAGGGTTAGAATCCCACGATCTACCAAAATGGGAGACGGGTGCTCAACTCATTCGCCATCCCGTCTTGTCAGCATGGCTATGAAGGTAGAGGGGGGGTGAGGATGTGTGGAAGAGGCGGTAATACTCTTTCGCGGGGAGTGTTCTTTCGACCGGGGAGGTTCATAATCCCTTAATACTTGTAAAGGTCACTCATGTTGTGAATAAAGGTTAGCGGTGGCTGCGGGGAAAATTGGCTGCTGAATGAGTCTGCCTGAGGTGCTACTTTTGCAGAATAAATTGTCTTTTGCTATGACGGAAAAATTATGTCAATGATGGTGGCATGACTAAATATTTAGTAATGCCAATAGAACATGGTATTCTTGTATCAGTGTAGTATGGCTTGTCCAAGGATCTATATATTATTATGATTGAGGTAATTTGCATATCTCTTGTACTGGACAGGATCAGTGCGGATAAGTACTGCCTGCCCTTGTGGCACGACGTTGGATCGATTCGCGTTTGAGACTGGCAGGTTACTTTCAACCACCTTACCTGGCATTGCTAAGACAGGCTGAGTTTCTCAATATCAGGATATGGTGACTCAGTGAGAGCAGACGGGATGGACAAATGAGTTAAGCGTTCATCTTCCGTTTTGGTAGATCGTGGGATTCTCACCCATGGGTTGACTACATGTGTGTCAGTTAACCCATGGGTTGGAACCCTGGTCAAGTAACCAATGGCTTAAAAATTGATACTTCTCTCTTCCTAGCCAGGCGCTCGGTATTAGTAGGATAAGGCAATGAGTGGTTAGTTCAGTGTCAGGATAATGTGACTGAGTGGGATATTGGGTCATGGTGGCTGGTGGCAGTCTGATTTTCCAGTAGGGCAGCACTATAAAGTCGTCATGACTACACACTGTCACAAGTCGGTACCCACCCTGATATGACCTTAGATGTTGCTAGCACATAAAACAACAAACCAACAAAACAAACAACAGTGGTCTGAAAATTGCATGTGCCGGTGCTTTATTAAATTTACATTATGATTATGGCTGTTAATCAATAATGCAACTGACGTGTGGGTGTGTATTGGCGCTGCAGATGCTATAGATTTATCTAAATATGGCCTAGGAAATCGATTTTCAGCAAACCTCTGTGACAGTGTCTGGCAGCGTGGCTAGGTTAGACTCAAGTGTGGGTTTAGTACTAGTAGTGGCTGTCGGGTGGTTGGCTGATCCACTGGCACTTGGCAGATTAATAGACTGGCACTCTGTGTCTGGAGTTGGGTGTATTAGCAAAGATTATACTATATATATAGCAGCATCTTTTGTATCAGTGCGTGATAGGTGGTAGTCTGGTGCATAATTCTACACATGTGTCCTGGCTGTGTATGAGACTGTCTCAAAAGGTGCTAAGCAATATGGGATGAAACTTTGTCCATTGTCACGATCAACATACTATCTGCTTATGCATTTGCTCAGGATAAACTGATTTGTTTTGTACATGGTGTTTCATAATCCCAATAGAATACATATTGATTTGAAGCAAATGTCCTTGTGTCTTCAGTGTAACCGTTTCTGTGATGTTTTGTGTCAATCGTTACAATGGACAAAAAAAAAAGAGTTATCACCTTTTGAGACAGGCTCATATGTAAGAGGACGATAAGGAAATATTAATGGCATAAGGATTTGTAATATTCAATGGATGGGTGTTGGAACATGGGTGCTCCCCTATGGGCTTGTAAGATACGAGTCGACCACGGTGACCTTAGTTACATTCTAGTTCTAGCTGGTGACCAGCGTGTACCGGTCGATCAACATATGTCACAGGCTCATCTCATTTATATGGATGAGTGCGTGGGTATTGACTATATAAATGAGTGGGTTTGTTTGCGTGTTTGTTTTACGTTCTAGCAACATCTAAGGTCATACCAGGATGGGTGCCGACTTGTGACAGTGCACATTCATGGCAACTTTATAGTGCTGCTCAACTGGGAGACCAGGTTGCTGGCACCATCACCTGATAGTCACATTATCTAACCAGTCCTTGTCTGATCCTATTAATGCTGATCACCAGGTTAGATAACGATAAGTATAAATTTTGTAAGTCACTTGTTTGACTCGGCCGGAATTGGAACTCGTGACCGTCCGCATGGGAAGCCTGTGATCTACCAATTCGACCACCGAGTCCGGTAAGTGAGTGAGTCTTGGCTGCATGTGTGTTAGTTAAGTGGGTGTTGACTACATGGGTGTTAGTTAAGTGGGTGTTGACTGCATGTGTTTTACTGTTAGTTAAGTGGGTGTTGGCTACATGTGTTAGATGAGTGGGTGTTGAATACGTGTGTGTTAGATGAGTGGCTGTTGGCTACATGTGTGTTAGCTGAGTGGGTGTTGACTGCATGTGTGTTAGTTAAGTGGGTGTTGACTACATGTGTGTTACTGTTAGTTAAGTGGGTGTTGGCTACATGTGTTAGATGAGTGGGTGTTGAATACGTGTGTGTTAGATGAGTGGCTGTTGGCTACATGTGTGTTAGCTGAGTGGGTGTTGACTGCATGTGTGTTAGTTAAGTGGGTGTTGACTACATGTGTGTTACTGTTAGTTAAGTGGGTGTTGGCTACATGTGTTAGATGAGTGGGTGTTGAATACGTGTGTGTTAGATGAGTGGCTGTTGGCTACATGTGTGTTAGCTGAGTGGGTGTTGACTGCATGTGTGTTAGTTAAGTGGGTGTTGACGACATGTGTGTCACTGTTAGTTAAATGGGTGTTGGCTACATGTGTTAGATGAGTGGGCGTTGACTACCCATGTGTTAGATGAGTGGCTGTTGGCTACATGTGTGTTAGCTGAGTGGGTGTTGACTGCATGTGTGTTAGTTAAGTGGGTGTTGATGACATGTGTGTTACTGTTAGTTAAATGGGCGTTGGCTACATGTGTTAGATGAGTGGGTGTTGAGTACGCATGTGTTAGATGAGTGGATGTTGGCTACATGTGTGTTAGCTGAGTGGGTGTTGACTACAGGTGTGTTAGTTAAGTGGGTGTTGACGACATGTGTGTTACTGTTAGTTAAATGGGTGTTGGCTACATGTGTTAGATGAGTGGGTGTTGAATATGTGTGTGTTAGATGAGTGGCTGTTGGCTACATGTGTGTTAGCTGAGTGGGTGTTGACTGCATGTGTGTTAGTTAAGTGGGTGTTGACGACATGTGTGTTACTGTTAGTTAAATGGGTGTTGGCTACATGTGTTAGATGAGTGGGTGTTGAATACATGTGTGTTAGATAAGTGGCTGTTGGCTACATGTGTGTTAGCTGAGTGGGTGTTGACTGGATGTGTGTTAGTTAAGTGGGTGTTGACTACATGTGTGTTACTGTTAGTTAAATGGGTGTTGGCTACATGTGTTAGATGAGTGGGTGTTGACTACACATGTTAGATGAGTGGCTGTTGGCTACATGTGTGTTAGCTGAGTGGGTGTTGACTGCATGTGTGTTAGTTAAGTGGGTGTTGACTACATGTGTGTTACTCTTAGTTAAATGGGTGTTGGCTACATGTGTTAGATGAGTGGGTGTTTACTACGCATGCATTAGATGAGTGGCTGTTGGCTACATGTGTGTTAGCTGAGTGGGTGTTGACTGCGTGTGTTAATTAAGTGGGTGTTGATGACATGTGTCACTGTTAGTTAAATGGGTGTTGGCTACATGTGTTAGATGAGTGGGTGTTGACTACATGTGTTAGATGAGTGGCTGTTGGCTACATGTGTGTGATGCCTAGTACACACCTCCCGTTTATGATTCGCGCACTAAAACTCACGACTCGACCCGACCCGCTTAAAACTGAAAACGGGCCGATTCATTTTTCGAATCGCGAATCGCAATCGTAATCGGCCCCTTTTAGCCCTAAAAACTGAGTTTTATACGCGAATCGCAATCGCTAGGTGTGCGCGGGGAGCGCACATCAAGCGATTTTTGTGGGCGAAACGGGCAGTTTTCGATCGTATACGGGAGGTGTGTGCGCACAAACGGTAGGTGTGTACCAGGCATTAGCTGAGTGGGTGTTCACTGCGTGTGTTAATTAAGTGGGTGTTGATGACATGTGTGTCACTGTTAGTTAAATGGGTGTTGGCTACATGTATTAGATGAGTGGGTCTTGACTACACCTGTTAGATGAGTGGCTGTTGGCTACATGTGTGTTAGCTGAGTGGGTGTTGACTGCGTATGTTAAGTAAGTGGGTGTTGATGACATGTGTGTTACTGATAGTTAAATGGGTGTTGGCTACATGTGTTAGATGAGTGGGTGTTGACTATGCGTGTGTTAGATGAGTGGCTGGTGGCTACATGTGTGTTAGCTGAGTGGGTGATGACTACAGGTATGCTACATGAGTGGATGTTGACTACACATATGTTACATGAGTGGGTGTTGAATACATGTGTGTTAGCTGAATTGCTGTTGGCTACATCCATGTTTACGCGCTGAGTAAATAACCATGTATTGTGCGAATTGTCCCCGTGCGTACAATACTAATTGTGGTTGGGGTCTGGCCGTGCAGTGACTGATTAGCAGTTATTTATATCGAGACTCACAAGATCCCAAGTGAATAACAACTGCTTCTCCGAGATGTACTCGGCATGCAAAGCTTGCTGTCAAGACACTGCTCATTCCGTCTGGGCAGAATTAACCTTTAATAATTATCCCGGCTTCAAAGTGTGATGCAACACACATACCCCGAGGGTTAATTAGCATTGACTTTACAGGACTAACAAAGAGAGTATCATGCAGCACCAGCAGCATAACCATCAGCACCAGCAGCGCTGGCAGTCTCTACAGGGGAGTAGACCACCAAGGTTGGTGGATCCCTTTGTCTGCAGCGACAAATAACAGATCCAATATGGCGGTGGCGACATCTGGGTAATAGCATTTGTGTTGCGACATCAAAATTAATGCTAGTCCATGACCTCATTTACGACAAGTTTGTCGCAATTATGCTGATCAACTGTTTGAGTTGGTTGTCCAACTGCCCAAATATTTGAATTTTCATTCTCCACACACCATTCGCTGTATGTTGCAGGTATATTAATGTAGGTCCACAGCAAATGTGTAATCTGGGACATGTTACCATTCAAATATAGAATGAATATCAGGCAAAAGCTCTTTGAATGTTAGCATTATAGGACTTCGCTGGTTGATTGTGAAGATAGTGGCGCGAACAAAGGATGACATCACTTGCATTACCTCCATATTGCTTCCGACTAAATATCGACTCCCTCGATTGATAATTTCACCACAAGTTGCGATCCTGTCAAATAGGCCTGCGTTTCAACATGGGCTGCGTTGCAAGCACAACATAATTTAACCGTGTATAACATTCGTGTATAAGAGTATTTAAGAAATAACATTCCAGGTCGTAGATGCTAGAAAGAAGGCGGGCCGCGGTTTCTTGTGGAATTTTTAATACATATTTGTATCTTCATTCCACAATTTGTATCCTTCATTGTTGGAAATAAATTAACTAATTATATGTCATATATCAGTTAAGGCGATGCATATATACCCATGCAATAATTTAAAATCTGACCGTCGGCGACACCGGTATGGAGGCGGAATAGTAGTGACCAGACACAGCTGGTATCAGGGTGGCCAGGCATCACTCACAGGTGGCGCCATAGTGGCAGAAGCATGAACTACTCCTATGGTAGTATGATAGCAGGTAATATTTGTAGGCTACACAACCCAAGTATGTCAGCTAATTTAGATCCGCAATCGCTGCACACCCACATACCATACACCTACGCAACCAGACGTGGTGGTCGAATCGCTAAAGCGCAGGCTCCGCATGCGGAAGGTCGGGAGTTCGATTCTAGCTACCAGTATCTGAATTTGATATGTAGACTCATATCTAGGTAAGTGTTTTAGTTTCGACAAGTTTATGCTTTCATCGAACTGTGCGAGTTTAATGTCAAAGGATAAGTCTATCATTATCAATCTCCCCAACCCCCTCCCGGCCTTTTCTCAGGAGCCTTCGCCTAGAATAACATCTGCTTGTGAGATGCGCACTAGAAAGCACCCCCCCCCCCGCCCACACACACACCCACGGCTTGGAGGTGGAGATAGAAAGATCACATTTGAGCTAAATTAAAACCAGTCAGTGTCGGCGTGCGGAGCGGGCCGGGGCGGGGCGGGATGGGGCGGGTCGGCGAGGGATGGGGCGGCACGGGATGGGCGGCACACGGGCGGGGCGGGACACTGGGCGGACTGGGCGGGGCGCGGCGGGGGGGGGGGGGGGGGGGGGGGGGGGGGGGGGGGGCAGGGCGGCCCGGGATGGGGCGGCACGGGATGGGGCGGCACACGGGCGGGGCGGGACTGGGCGGGGCGCGGCGGGGCGGGACTGGGCGGGGCGCGGCGGGGCGCGGTGGGGCAGGGCGGGGCGGGGCGGGGCGGGGCGGCATGGGATGGGGCGGCATGGGATGGGGCGGCACACGGGCGGGGCGGGACTGGGCGGGGCGCGGCGGGGCGCGGCGGGGTGGGGTGGCGCTGGGCGGGGTGGCGCGGGGCGGGGCGGCGCGGGGCCAGGCAATCAGGGACAGGCAATCAGGGTGAGTGATATTAAAGGCGGAAAGGTAGATGAGTGCGTGGGTAGGCAGCTGGTTGCCTGGGGAATGGGGTGGGCGGCATTGAGCCAGCCAGGCCTGATTCTTGCGGAGAAAGATTTTAAATCAATCTTTTTTTTTCTCTTTTTTTTTTTGCAATAGGTTTCAAGAGATATAAGATCGAACATGTAGTGTCGTATGTAAATTTTAATTAATTCAAAAGCTGATTTTATTTCTTCATGATAGTAGAAGTCTTGTAAAGTGGTAAAGGCCCTGTCACATAAGACGTACTGCGTACTGCGTCAGCGTATGGCCAGCGGCTGAAATGGTCCCAATACTTCGAGACTCATCTAACTTTTCATTGTGGGGGGGAGGGTTTGCAGGGGGGGGGGGCAAAGTTGGACGTATATACAATGTATTGAACGTATGCAGAACGTATGTTTGATGTATTGCTAGCGAATGACAGCGTATGACAGCATATCATAGCATATCATAGAAAGCATATCATAGAAAGTATGGCCAAACGTTTGACTAACGTGCATCCCACGTTCTCGGCGAATGGCCAGCATATGTGTAGCGTATGAGTAACCTATCCCAAGTGGGAGGCACGTTGGCCATACGGTGATCTACATTGGTCATACATTGGCCATACTTTGGCTCGAAAAACGCTCGCACATGCTTATGGAATGTTCGCAGAATGCCAGCGAATGTTATATTCGTTATTCCATCATCAGAAGTATGCCTTATAAGTTAAATACACTAAGACACGTTGAAACACCAGACATATGTTAGACATATGTTAGACGTATGTTAATCATATGTTGTTACATGATGTCAATTCGTTGTCAATACGCGGACTGTACGTTTCCGCCTGCTCGAGTTATGCCTAACATACTTCAACGTATGTATAATGTACGTCTAGTGTTTAACGATGTATGTATAACATATACAAAGCATATGCGTTATGCCCAGTACACACTTCCCGTATACGACCTAAAACTGCCCGTTTCACGACTAAGTTTGAGTTTTAGTTGTTATGTGTGCGACCCCCTAGCACACCAGAGCGTTGCGATTCGCGACTTAAAACTCAGTTTTAGAGCTTAAAACTTGAATCGCAAGACATTCGAAAAATGAATCGGCCAGTTTTACGTCACGAATCGGGACGGGTCGGATTGTGAAACGCAGTCAGTTTTAGCGCGTGAATCGTATACGGGAGGTGTGTACCAGGCATTATTCCTGGTACACACCTCCCGTATACGATCTAAAACTGCCCGTTTCGCGCATAAGTTTGAGTTTTAGTCGTTAGGTGTGTGACCCCCGCGCACACCAGAGCCTTGGGATTCGCACATAAAACTCAGTTTTAGTGCTTAAAACTCAAATCGCAAGGGATTCGAAAAACGAATCGGGCCGTTCGAGAAACAGTATATGTGAGCGGTCAGTCATATCTTATATGGTATATGTGTGATACCCATTGTCCGTTTGCGATCCAAGTCCTCTGTGTCTCTGTGTGTCTCTTTGTCTGTGTGTGTGTCTGTGTGTGTGTCTGTGTGTGTGTGTATATGTGTCTGTGTGTGTGTCTCTGTGTCTGTATGTGTGTCTATATGTGTGTCTCTGTGTGTGTCTCTGTGTGTGTCTCTGTGTGTGTGTATATCTGTATCTGTGTGTGTGTCTCTGTGTCTGTGTGTGTCTCTGTGTGTGTATGTGTGTGTCTCTGTGTCTGTATGTGTGTATCTGTGTCTATGTGTGTGTCTGTGTGTGTCTGTGTGTGTGTCTCTGTGTCTCTGTGTGTGTCTCTGTCTCTGTGTCTCTATGTGTGTATGTGTGTGTGTCTGTGTGTCTGTGTGTGTGTCTCTCTGTGTATGTGTGTGTGTCTTTGTGTCTGTATCTGTGTCTGTATGTGTCTATGTGTGTGTCTCTTTGTCTCTGTGTGTGCCTGTGTATGTCTCTGTATGTATCTCTGTGTCTCTGTGTCTCTGTGTGTATGTGTGTGTGTATATGTGTGTGTCTCTGTGTGTGTCTCTGTGTCTATGTGTGTCTGTGTGTATATATGTGTCTGTGTGTGTCTGTGTGTGTGTCTCTGTGTATGTGTGTGTCTCTGTGCCTATGTGTGTGTCTATGTGTGTGTCTCTGTGTCTTTGTGTCTCTGTTGATGTGTGTGTCTCTGTGTCTGTGTGTGTGTTTGTGTGTGTATGTGTCTCTGTGTGTGTCTCTGTGTATGTGTGTCTATGTGTGTGTATGTGTGTGTGTCTCTGTATGTGTATCTCTGTCTCTGTGTATGTGTGTGTCTATGTATGTGTCTCTGTGTCTGTGTGTGTCTGTGTGTGTCTCTGTGTCTGTGTGTGTTTGTGTGTGTTTGTGTGTGTATGTGTGTGTCTCTGTGTGTGTCTCTGTATGTGTCTCTGTGTATGTGTGTGCCTCGGTGTGTGTCGCTGTGTGTGTATCTGTGTCGTTGTGTCTATGTTGCTGTGTGTGTCTCTGTGTGTATCTGTGTATGTGTGTGTGTATCTGTGTATGTGTGTGTCTCTGTGTCTATGTGTGTCTCTGTGTCTGTGTGTGTCTGCGTGTGTCTCTTTGTCTCTGTGTGTGCCTCTGTGTGTGTCCCTGTGTGTGTGTCTCTGTGTGGGAGGGAGGGAGGGAGAGAGGGAGAGAGAGAGGGAGGGAGAGAGGGAGGGAGGGAGTCTGTGTGTGTCTCTCTCAGAGACACACACACAGACACACATAGAGACACACACAGAGACACAGAGTCACACACACAGACACACACAGAGACACACACACAGACACACACAGACACACCACGACACAGAGACACACACACAGACACACACACAGACACACACATAGACACAGAGAACAGACACACACAGACACACACAGAGACACAGAGTAACACACACACAGACACACACACAGACACACACACAGACACACAGAGACACACACATAGACACACAGAAACACAGAGTCACACACACAGAGACACACACAGAGACACACAGAGACACACACAGACACACAGAAACACAGAGACACACACAGAATGCTAGGGTAGTTCACGCTAAAGACACCAGGTGCGTGGATCGCAGTCGCGAAACGGACGGTATATGTGAGCGCTCCAGTCGGTATATGTGTGTACCCCCTGTCATCAGTTTTAGTCGGGAAACGGGTCAGGTCAGGTCGGGTCGCGTTGGGCAGTCAGTTTTAGCTTGTGAATCGTAAACGGGAGGTGTGTACCAGGCATAACGTATACTAATGTATACCCAACACGTTGTCCTACATTTAACTTTTTTGACATGCACAAAAGTTTTCGGAGCCTTGGTGTGCGACGCTGTATGCCGCTTTTTGACAGCATATACAAGTGTACGCCTAACGTACCCATACCGTATCTCAACGTACATCGACATGTTTGCCCAAAATCACATACGTCGGCATACGCTAAGGCTATATGTCATAGTGTGAGAGGGCCTTAATCGGTATGATTGTAGGTATAAGGGAAGGCAGCAGCAGCTGGAATAAGGGGTGGCGCCCCCTGGTGTACAGTAACAAGGGCCGAGACTGAGGTGAGCATCAGACCCCACTAGTGAGGACTCATGGAACTAACCAAGCAACACTGCTCCATTGCCATTGGTAACAATATTGACGACACATATCGCTGTAAGACTAAGAGACTCAGATTGTCTTCTGCGGTCAGGTATAACAGCTTCTAGCGAATTATAGATCGACTATCAAGAACTTTGCGTAGAGTGGAAACGCAAAGAATTGCAACACATGTACTGAAAGAACATGTAGCCACTCGATGTGAATAATGCTCCTGAGCTGTCTATGTGATGGCTAGATATAGATAGTACCCCTGTAATTTCGATGTGATAGCTAAATGAATATTGCCCTTGAACTTACTATGTGACGGTTGTGGGAATAGTGTCCCTGAACCTATTACAGTAAAACCTCTTTAAATCGACCGACCTTAGGGCCAACTTTAAGTGGTCCATTTAGGGAGGTGGTCGGCTTAGGGAGTTAGAATATGGTTACAATGGTATTGTTGGGACTCAAATAAAGCGATCGATATAGGGAGTGGTCGATCTGTGGTTGGTTAGAAAGGTTTCACTGTATGTGATTTCTATGGGAATGTGTATGTGGTAGCTAAGTGAATGGTGCCTCTCAGTCTGAACTTTCGATGTGATGGCTATATAAAAAGTGCCTCTGAAATAACCAGACGGGATGGCCAAATGAGTTAGAGCGTCCGTCTCCCGTGTGGTAGATCGTGGGGTTCTGGGTTCGAATCCTGGTTGAGTCAAACCAATGACTTAAAAATTGATACTTGTCGCTTCCTAGCCAGGCGCTCGGCATTATTAGGATAGGGCAAGGAGCAGTGGAATGAGGAAGACCAATCACCTGCGACTGAAATTTCCCCTACTTAAACAACTAATGTACCAACAACAAAAAATGTATGCATGATTGTTATGTGAATAATTGACCCTGACCGTTCTAGGTGATGAATATGTGAATAGTGACCCTGAACTTTCAATGTGATGAATACATGAATAGTGACCCTGAACTTTCAATGTGATGAATAAGTGAATAATGACCCTGAACTTTCAATGTGATGAATATGTGAATAATGACCCTGAACTTTCAATGTGATGAATATGTTAATAATGACCCTGAACTTTCAATGTGATGAATATTTGAATAGTGCCCCTGAACTTTCAATGTGATGAATGTGTTAATAATGACCCTGAACTTTCAATGTGATGAATAAGTGAATAATGACCCTGAACTTTCAATGTGATGAATGTGTTAATAATGATCCTGAACTTTCAATGTGATGAATAAGTGAATAATGACCCTGAACTTTCAATGTGATGAATGTGTTAATAATGACCCTGAACTTTCAATGTGATTAATATGTGAATAATGACCCTGGACTTTCAATGTGATGAACATGTGAATAGAGCCCCTGAACTTTCAATGTGATGAATATGTGAATAGTGCCGCTGAACTTTCAATGTGATGAATATGTGAATAGTCCCACTGAACTTTCAATGTGATGAATATGTGAATAATGATCCTGAATGTTCAATATGATGAACATGTGAATAATGACCCTGATCTTTCAATTTGATGATTATGTGAATAGTGCCCCTGAACTTTCAATGTGATGAATATGTGAATAGTGCCCCTGAACTTTCAATGTGATGAATATGTGAATAATGATCCTGAATGTTCAATGTGATGAATATGTGAATAATGACCCTGAACTTTCAATGTGATGAATATGTTAATAATGACCCTGAACTTTCAATGTGATGAATATTTGAATAGTGCCCCTGAACTTTCAATGTGATGAATGTGTTAATAATGACCCTGAACTTTCAATGTGATGAATATGTGAATAGAACTTTCAATGTGATGAACATGTGAATAGTGCCCCTGAACTTTCAATGTGATGAATATTTGAAGTGCCCCTGAACTTTCAATGTGATGAATGTGTTAATAATGACCCTGAACTTTCAATGTGATGAATGTGTTAATAATGACCCTGAACTTTCAATGTGATGAATGTGTTAATAATGACCCTGAACTTTCAATGTGATTAATATGTGAATAATGACCCTGGACTTTCAATGTGATTAATATGTGAATAATGACCCTGAACTTTCAATGTGATGAATATGTGAATAGTGCCCCTGAACTTTCAATGTGATGAATATGTGAATAGTGACCCTGAACTTTCAATGTGATGAATATGTGAATAGTGACCCTGAACTTTCAATGTGATGAATATGTGAATAGTGCCCCTGAACTTTCAATGTGATGAATATGTGAATAATGACCCTGAACTTTCAATGTGATGAATATGTGAATAATGACCCTGAACTTTCAATGTGATGAATATGTTAATAATGACCCTGAACTTTCAATGTGATGAATATTTGAATAGTGCCCCTGAACTTTCAATGTGATGAATGTGTTAATAATGACCCTGAACTTTCAATGTGATGAATATGTGAATAGAACTTTCAATGTGATGAACATGTGAATAGTGCCCCTGAACTTTCAATGTGATGAATATTTGAAGTGCCCCTGAACTTTCAATGTGATGAACATGTGAATAGTGCCCCTGAACTTTCAATGTGATGAATATTTGAAGTGCCCCTGAACTTTCAATGTGATGAATGTGTTAATAATGACCCTGAACTTTCAATGTGATGAATGTGTTAATAATGACCCTGAACTTTCAATGTGATGAATGTGTTAATAATGACCCTGAACTTTCAATGTGATTAATATGTGAATAATGACCCTGAACTTTCAATGTGATTAATATGTGAATAATGACCCTGGACTTTCAATGTGATGAACATGTGAATAGAGCCCCTGAACTTTCAATGTGATGAATATGTGAATAGTGCCCCTGAACTTTCAATGTGATGAATATTTGAATAGTCCCACTGAACTTTCAATGTGATGAATGTGTTAATAATGACCCTGAACTTTCAATGTGATGAATATGTGAATAGTCCCACTGAACTTTCAATGTGATGTATATGTGAATAATGATCCTGAATGTTCAATATGATGAACATGTGAATAATGACCCTGATCTTTCAATTTGATGATTATGTGAATAGTGCCCCTGAACTTTCAATGTGATGAATATTTGAATAGTGCCCCTGAACTTTCAATGTGATGAATATGTGAATAGTGCCCCTGAACTTTCAATGTGATGAATATTTGAATAGTCCAACTGAACTTTCAATGTGATGAATGTGTTAATAATGACCCTGAACTTTCAATGTGATGAATATGTGAATAGTCCCACTGAACTTTCAATGTGATGAATATGTGAATAATGATCCTGAATGTTCAATATGATGAACATGTGAATAATGACCCTGATCTTTCAATTTGATGATTATGTGAATAGTGCCCCTGAACTTTCAATGTGATGAATATGTGAATAGTGCCCCTGAACTTTCAATGTGATGAATATGTGAATAGTGCCCCTGAACTTTCAATGTGATGAATATGTGAATAGTGACCCTAAACTTTCAATGTGATGAATATAGGAATAGTGACCCTGAACTTCGAATGTGATGAATATGTGAATAGTGCCCCTGAACTTCCAGTGTGATGAATATATGAATAGTGACACTAAACTTCTGATGAGGTGAATATGTGAATAGTGACCCTGACCTTCCGATGTGATGAATATGTGATGAATATGTGAACTTCCAATGTGATTAATATGTGAATAGTGCCCCTGAACTTTCAATGTGATGAATATATGAATAGTGACCCTGATCTTTCAGTTTCAATGTGATGAATATGTGAATAGTGACCCTGATCTTTCAACATGATGAATATGTGAATAGTGACCCTGAACTTCCGATGTGATGAATATGTGAATAGTGTCCCTGAACGTTCTATGTAATGACTATATTCCAAGTTATACGTTTGTGAGGATAAATAAGTCCCCCAATTGTGCTTCAGAATTGTCTGTGCCATGTTATTATGACCTTCTTGTGGAATCTGTTTACAAATCAGCAACATCAATTGCTTCAGAAAACCACATCCGGGTATACAGCATCCCAGTTACCGGAAGTGTTCAATGCAAATACTACCTCACCAATGTTTGAGATCCAGCGTAAATAGTGCAGTGTGTGGTGCTGGTATTGCTTGCGCATGCGTGCTTGTGTCAGGCAGCAGTGGTCAGCGGACTATTTGAACAGCATGCACAGGTAGCTGTGGACAGATTGGTCTCCCAGTGATCCCTTTCCACAAAACATTCATCAATTCATTTTGTTGTTACTGCAAAATTGTCTCATCTAGAAATACAGGAATGAATTGTCCCAGTGGCAATAAAATACAGGAATTTTCTAGAATAAAACAGACCCATTTTGCTTAAAGCTGCATAGTCCGATGAAGCATACAATTTTCAGAGCCCAAACCAATATCTAGACTTGATTCTACATATTTAACTTAGATACTAATGCACTTATTAAGCATTTGTTGCCACATAGAAGGGAATACTGAGTCAATTTAATAGAACCTGTTACTCCAGAAGCCTATGGTGTCAGAGCTTTGGCGTTCTTGCCAAAACTAATTTGACATGCTTAGACTTCAAATATGTCAAAAGTTATTCATTTGAAATAAATGTTACTTCAAACTGAAGTAAAGTAGATCATAAAAATCAAATTAATATATTTAATATCAGAAAATGGCAGAAACTCAAAACCATTGGACTATGCAATCTTAATTAATAATATGTGATGACTAATTAATAAATAATTTAATTAATAATATGTGTAATAATATGTGTAATCATAATTTAATTAATAATATGTGAGCATCAACAAGTACCCTGTGCAATGATCCAATATCCAATAATGTGTAACGCACTTGCACCATGGGATAGAGTTGGGCTGTCATACCTTGGATTCAAGTCTTCGCTCAGGATATACCTTACTGGACATGGCCTGTTCCAGTAGACCTCATGAAATATATTCTCACCCTGGATTGGTGGGTTGGTTGTAAGAGTTTTACGTCCTGACAACATCTAAGGTCATATCAAGACGGGTACCGAATTGTGGCAGGGCGCACTCATGGCGACTTTACAGGCTGAGTGAGCTGTCTTGGTATTATGGGGTCTTTGTAAAAACATAGACAATAAAAACGTCTGTACTAGACTACTAAATGACTGAAACATACAACCCTCCAAGCATTGTTTATCCCATCATTACTAGTCAAAAAACACACCTGAGGTATTAACCTTTTAAGCATAACCCTATAAGCTAACCACACTATATCTAACAGAATAAACAAACTATTCTACTAACACTCACTCCATCTCAAAATGTTAACTCCAACAACATGATAGTTTTGCAATTCACAACATAGTAGGCATACACACCTATGAAGGAAAACTATGTACCTAACCACTTCGTAATATAAAGGTCTAATCAATACACATGTATGTATCAAGTGTGTAGGAATACAACATATAACTGCTATTTTTGTATGTGAATTGTCAAACTATACCATATGTAAGTCTTTGAATGTTTGATATTGTTGGTTCAGCTGATTTGGGCTAGCTGCATATATTGTAAATAACTGTATTGTCACATGGCTGGAAGACCAGTGCCATGGCGCTGACAAAAGACTTTATTCAATGAATAAACTATATTTACAACAACAACAAAAATAGTGCTGCCCCACTGAGAGACCAGGCCACCAGCACTATGACCTGATATCCCACTCAGTCACATTATCCTGACACTGAGCCAGCCAGTCCTTGTCCTATCCTAATAATGCCGAGCGCCTGGCTAGGAAATGCCAAGTATCAATTTTTAATTCAGTGGTTTGACTCGACCAGGGTTCGAACCCCTCCATCTACCAAAACGGGAGACGGACGCTCAACTCATTCCGCCACCCTGTCTGGTCTCTCACCCTGGAAGCTTGAAACCCTGTTGCTGGCTGTGCCTCCACCTCCCCCCCCCCCCCACTGTCCTCCCTCCCCCCCCACCCGCTAACACCCGCCCTCCCACTAGCATTTATAGAGGGGGTGTAATTACGTCACAAGACACCTTTCGGTGGCCATATTGGATTACATACAGAATGCTTGCAACTGCCTACACTGTGATTATTTACTGATTTGCTGGTTTATTTGTCACTGTTTTGGGCAGTTTGGCCTCAGAAGTTGTTGTTAAAGTGCTGTGAGTAAACACATTGGATGTAAACTGCCCAGAACTTCCCAGAACACAAGAAAACTCTGTTTTACTGCATCTGCATGCATTCACAAGATGGCTAGGGAGGGTGCTCATAATCCAAGATGGCTGGCTGCTGACCCCTAACTGCTGAGTGATGAGGTCACGTGCACTCCATCTATAGACCCCTTTCAATGTTTGTAAACATTGTGTATGTGCGCAACAGCTTGGCTGCAGAACGAATGCACACTGCCACTGAGTTTGCCAGTACACACAGTGCAAAACCTTAGTTTTATTCTAAATTAATAGAAATCCAGAACTCTACCTGTATCAATTTAATATAAGCTTTTTGGTAAACATTTTTTCTATATGTATTCCAATCAGTTTGTTTCTAGGTGTTGTGGTTTTAGAGATATTTAACTTTTTCTGTATGGAGATTGCTCACTGCCATTGACAATGCAATGAGTTTGCTGGTACGCGCAGTGAAAATGTCGATTTTATTCAAAATTTATAGAAATCCAGAACCCTAACCATATGAATTTAATATAATCTTTTTGGTAAACATGTTTTCTATGTGTATTCCAATCAGTTTGTTTCTAGATGTTGTGGTTTTAGAGATATTTCACCTTTTTTCTATGAAGATTGACCATAGCCATTGAGTTTGCAGTGTGACGCATGTTGTCCTGCAGCCAAGCAGCATGTGCACTGACCTAAATACATCTGCTGACGTCATATGAAATTGGTCAATAGGCTCACCACTATCCCACCAACAGCCAACCATCTGTCCGACCCATATTCATCAGACCTCTACACCCACAGAGGTGTAGAGGTCTGATGACCAACCAATAACTTCAACTACTTTAACGTCACGACCATTTATCAACTAGAGAATCACCTGTAATCGTGATGTTCAGACTATTAATATATATGATTGTAGTGTAACAGTCCCACCCTTCCATAGATGAATCCTTGTTACCTCAAGTAGCAACTCATATTAATTAGTGTTCTGATTCTATTTAATGTAATTGCTGTGTGACAACCATGCTTCCCTTCCCTGTGTAACCTCTTCAAACTACTAATAATAGGTAAGGGGTATTTAGGGTTGAATAGTGTTGGGAAGATCAATTGAGTTCAAACTGAACTGATGGACTTATTAAGTATGTTTTGCCACATCAAAAGTCATACTAAGCCAATTTAATACAAGCTGTTACTGCATAAGCCTATGGTGTCAGGGTTTTGGCGTGCTTGCCAAAATTAATTTGGCATGTTTGCACTTCAAATATCTCAACGGTATCCATTTAAAATGAAAGTCACATCAAACTAAAGTAAGGTAGATTATAACAATCAATTTAATATATTTATCTCAGAAAATGACAGAAACTCAAAACCATCAGACTATGCAACTTTAAGCGACATAGAATATTCATGTTATGTGTTAGGAATTCATGGCAAAAATCATGCAACCAGATCTTTAAAACCATGGGCTGTGAGTAAAGAGCTGCAAATGCACAAGTATTCAAGGGAAACTTAGATACTGTCACTGTTTGCCGACCTGATGTTTCTCATATTTCTGATTTAATCTAATTGGCATTGACAAGGTGGATAGTTACAATATTCGATGTTCAGCGAACTCTGTCGACTGTTGGGACCCACATAATGCTGCAAACATCACTCCATGAAGATGACACATGGGAGGCAATAGAGGCCGTAATCGATTAACACGACCCGAGCGACTCGGGTCACCCGAGTCGTCAGAATTTCAAATCGAACACTGCGAGTAGAGTCGACAAATACACGTGCCGTGTGCAAAACGATCCGGCCCAAGTAACCCACCTCCTAGCTGGGGTTGGCTATGAGCGATGACGTCACATTTGCGCTGGTACTGTCTTGCAGGACAACAGCCACCAGTACCAGTCATACATGTTTTTTTTAAAGAATAACTTAGATTAATGAAATGGAAATATAGATAAACTAGGCGATCATAAAATACTATAAATCCTATTTTGCTGTAGTTTTATCGATTATTAAAAAAACAATAATAAAGTGTCCACCCGAGCGCGGAGAAGCGTATTCGATTATTCGACCCGAGTCTGTAGGATGCGCGCATGCGCCAAAAAGTGGCTCGGGTGACCAGAGTCGATTAATCGATTACGCCCAGAGTGTTGAGAGATCGAGTTGGTGAGAGAAGGCTGTTCTGTTTTGGGATAGGAAGGCACGGTGGTTCGGGCAGTGTAGAACTACGCTGCCGCACATATCAAATAGTAAGACTACTACTCTATATGACACTTGTATTATACTAGCACACAATGATAGTGCCAAAGCCCTCCCTAACTTCAAACATTAGTGTTCTAAGCTGTAGGCTGGGCGATCTTTCTGAAGGGGCCTCTTCTTACTTTCTTCTTACTTTGTTGGGAATGCACATTTACCTCTGGTGTGCCTTCATAACAGGAGAGTTCCAAAGACGATGCCACTGCCGGTGTGGCGTTTTCAGCCGTGTACCGTGCTCAGCCATGTGCATAGACTCAAACTCAAGGCATTGTCAATGGTCGTGAGTTACTAACCTTATAAATTTAATATAATGTTTTTGGTGAAGATGTTTTCTATATGTTTACCAAGCGATTTGTTAATAGGTGGTGTGGTTTTAGAGATATTTCACTTGTTCTGTATTTTCTGTATGAAGATTACTCACGACCATTGACAATGCCTTGAGTTTGAGTCTAATCACACGGCTGAGCACGGTATACGGCTGAAAACGCTACACCGGTAAGGTCGAGACGGTGAAACTGAAAGCCCCGGGTGGCACGTAGCGGGGTGAAAGGTGTGTGTGTGGGAGAGGGGGGGGGGGCAAAGATTGTTTCTGACAGTAGTGAGAAGTAAGTATACTACGTGGGCCGCGGCATGTCTTCACGGCAGCTAATAAAGGGTATGCACTGACGTCACGCTAAACGGAAGTGCGGCCGTTGAAGCGATAGAACCACAATAACAAACCAAACATACTCAATGCATTGTCAATGGCAGTGAGCAATCTTCATACAGAAAATGTGAAATATCTCTAAAATTACACCACCTAGAAACAAACCACTTGGATTACGGTTCTGCGTTTCTATTAATTTTGAATAAAATTGACATGTTGCACTGTGTGTATCGGCAAACTCAATGCATTGTCAATGGCCGGGAGCAATCTTCACACAGAAAAGTGAAATATCTCTAAAACTATACCACCTAGAAACAAACCGCTTGGCACACATACAGAAAACAAATTCAACAAAAAGATTATATTAAATTTATACGGCTACGGTTCTGCATTTCTATTAATTTTGAATAAAATTGATGTGTTGCACTGCGCGCATCGGCAAAGGCATTGCATTGTCAATGACCGTGAGCAATCTGCATTTCTATTATTTTTTAATTTGGAATAAAACTGAAAAGTGCTCTATTATGTTACTGCAACCGGCAGGTTGTTTACTGGTTGATATCGCCACAATGGCCGCGCTTCCGGTTGATGACGTTAAGGGAATACCCTCCATATGATGACTCAGTGCAGTTTCAAAGCACAGCCACTGCAGCCAATTAGGGCGAGTCTCTGAGAAGCGAACAGGACGGGGTGTGGGGGGTGGGGTGTGGGGTGTGGGGTGTGGGGTGGGGGGTGGGGGGGTAGCGTTCTGCTGTTGACGTTTCTTACCAAACCGTGGGAGGATGCGGATTGCGTAGGCAGACGATGGACAGGAAGGGCTTACTTTCCAAGGCAGACATAATATCAGCATCAATCCTACAGATTATAATTGATAGCCTCAAATTGTGGATATGATTATTGTCATCATAAAAGCAGCATCCTCTTTATTTCTAAGGGATACAGTAACTACTAAGAAATAGTGGTGCTTTACAACATATGTGTGTATGTATGTATTGTATGTATGTATGTAGGTATGTAGGTATGTATGTATGTAGGTAGGTAGGGAGGTAGGTATTATGTATGTAGGTAGGTAGGCATTATGTATGTAGATAGGTAGGTAGGTATGTGTGCATACACGATTTACTCTAGGTGACTAGAATGATTGTGAGATGTTATTTAAATACATCCATATAACAAATATATATATACATATATATATATTAAACATAAATAGTTACATACATCATCATCATCATGCTGTCGGTCACGATGCGACAAAGACTGCTTTCATTACTTGACTGCCGCTCTCCATTTAGCTCTCTGATGTGAGAGTGATGTCCATGAGTTGGTCTTAATTTTTGTCTCTCAGCTTCAGGTTTCTCTTGATGGTATCCTTGAACGGGAGACGAGGGCGTCCTCTTTCTGTAACCAGAAGACAGTTGAGAATAGAGGATCTGCTTTGATAACCTGTCTGATGACATCCTCATGAGGTGTCCAGTCCACCAGAGATTCTTTTTGATCAGAAGATCTTCCATAGAGGGCAGCCCCGTCCGTTCGTGTATTTCCTTATTTGTCACATTGTCCTTCCAGGTTAGCCTCATGATTGAACGCAGATGTCGCATCATGAAGGCATGCAGCTTTTTCACCTGTCGTCTGTACACTGTCCGGGCCTCGGCTCCGTATAGTAGGGTGGATAGCACAATTGCATGGTAGATCTTGCCTTTGACCCGCATGGACACATGGTGGTTGTTCCAGAGTCTCTGGCGTAGTCGGCCGAAAGATGCGCTAGCCTTGGCCATCCTCCTCTGTATTTCAGCATCAATGCGTCCATCACTTGATATAATGCTTCAGAGTTAGGTGAATTCCGGAACAGAGTTCAGCTTGTTTCCGTCAACCATGATCTCCTCCTCTCGGGTTCTTGTAGAGTTGGGTTGGTACAGCACCTCCGTCTTCTTGATGTTAATCTTCAGGCCAAACTTCTTTGATGCATCGGAGAAAGCATCCACTATTTTCTGGATCTCTTCAGCAGAGTGGGAAACCAGTGCACTGTCATCTGCAAATAGCAGCTCTCTCACCAGTATCCGAGTAGTCTTGGTCTTCGCTCTGAAGCGTGCGACATTGAATAGGTCAGTGCTCTGTCTGGACTGAATATAGATGCCATCCCCCATGTCTCGGAAAGCCTCATCGAGCATTGCTGATAGGAAGATGGAGAAGAGAGTGGGGTCCAGTACACAACCTTGCTTGACCCCATTGGTAACCCCGAACGATTCCGAGACTTCCCCTCCAACACTAACGTTCGCCATCATTCCTGTATGTAGAGCCTCAATCATAGTTGTGAACTTCTCTGGGCATCCATACTTCCTCAGTAGCTGCCATAGCCCAGTCATCCCGACTGTATCACACGCCTTAGTGAAATCGACAAATACCATGTACAGTGGTTGGTCCTGCTCAATGCACTTTTCTTGTCTCTGTCGGAGACAAAATATCTACATCTGTTACATACAAACGTAACTAATGGAGTGTTAACTGATATGCACACAATTATAGTGATTCGATGCCTTTGAATAGGGTTTATTTAGCAGTTCAATATATGTATAAAATTCATACAATAAATCTAGATAAAGAATATTAATACTACTAAATCCAGGGATCTAGTGGCTGTAAATTTGATCGTGTGTGGACAAAATCACCAAACACTGTTGGTGCCCACACTGTTGCTGCCTATAGGAGCATGGTGATCTCATGGACAACGAGAACGTACAGGGGCGGGACCTGATTTGTATCAATGTTTGCTGGTTGTCTGTGGCAAACAGTGGACGCAACGTGTGACTGTGTGGATAACCAGTGGACTGGGGCTACTTCCATTTACATCGAGAACTGCTAGTGATGGATGGTCACAGTTGGGAGTGAATATCTAGCGAACGGGGGGGAGGGGGAGTGTAAGTGGCGTGTGAGTTTTATATCAAGTAAAGCAAGTATATATATATATATATTATATATATAATATATATATATATATATATGTATCATTCTCAAAAGCTGGGCACTAAAGTGTGACATGGAAAACAAAAGTGAAAACCTTCCAAATAATAGCAGAATCCATGTTTCTTGGTATGTTGTGCATATGTCAGAGTTGAAACAAATATATTTCACTTCTTGATTTAGATCTTCACTTCTTGATTTAGATTCAGATTGAGCAATATGGTAATATCATTCATGTAACATGAAAATAAAAATCACATCCAGAACATCATTTTAACATACACAACAAAGTCAAACAAGATTTTAATGATTACAGTTAAGCGAACAATGTTGTCTTACAATAAACAAATTGAAAAAAAGTTGGGCTAAATGTTGTATTTGAGCAACAATAAACGAATCATCAATGTACGGGAACATAACATGACCTTTTTATGCCATATCTGAGAAAAATGGTTTTAACAATTTTGTAAATAGGCGTGGAGCACACACTGAACCATTTGGCATACATGTAAACTCATAAAGCTGTTCTTCCCAAATAAATCTTAGGAACTTCCTGTCTGCTTTATGTGGTGTGTAACTAGTTACGCGAATATTATTCGAGCAGAGTGTAAGTTAGTCTTTGGTCAAACGGCCCGGTGGGACAGTGCAGCTCTCATGTTTGGGCAGCACTGTGCTGCTTTGAAGTCGGGCTGCTAGTGGGCAGCCCGCATCCGGTTACTGCAGCGCGCCGGTTGGCCGCGTGCGTCTGCTACATACTGTATCTGCCTCCACTCGGCAGGAAAATTTGCTTGGTTCGGACGTGTCAGCTATCGACCTGCTGTCGCCTGCTGCCACGTGCTAGTACGGACAACGGTCGAGTTGTCGGGCTTAGGGTGGTAGATCTCAAGTCGGCTGGACCATAGCCGGATATTGGTCACCACTCGTACAAATTGACAGGATGGGGATCGATGTCTGCCAAGGTTGTGGCGATGAACATGAGGCGCCCCGTGGAGCCAAATGCAAGGTGATAAAGGCAAAAGTGTCGAGACGGCCGGTTAAGGTGGAGGCACTGGAGGACACTGACTCACAGTCTGCTGTCGGGGGATTGGAGGAGACGACGGACAAAATGTTGGCGATGTCGTTAGGCGAAGTGAATGAAGTGAAAGCGGCACGGAAAACCGGGCTGAGTGTGGTGGAGGTGGAAGCGGATGAGGAGGAGCTGGAGTGCGGCGTAGGCTAGCGCAACGGGTGTTCGAGAGGCGCAAAGCAAAACTACGGGCTGAATTGGAGAGGGCGCTAAGTACGGATGAGGAAATCAGCGAGCACGGGAATGAGTCACGATCACGGAAGAAGAAAAAGGAGAAAAGGAAGAAAAAGAAAAAGAAGAGCAGCGACAAGAAACAAGGCAGGGAAGTGGATGCAGGGATGAATCCAGATACAAGCCCAAGCAGTGACTCTTCGTCAAGTTCATCGTCGGAATCATCAGACACAGTCAGTAGCAGGGACAGGAGTCGGGAACGGAGGAGGCGTCGCCGCAAAAAACGCAGTAAGTTTGCCTTGGATAAATACACCAAGGGGAGAAAAAATGTGAACAAATTGAATTTTCAAGAACTCATGTATGCGGCATGTCTCTGGGGCTCTAAGAGAGCTAAGAAGGCCGATATGGATATTGAGGCAGTGATGGGTTATATGGGACATCTTGCATATATGTGCATGCACGCCATAACAAACAATTACTCGGATGAAGCCTACAGTGGTTACGACAGAGCTATCCGGGATAAAGCAAAAGAGAAGGGTTTGAGAGCGTTCAAGATGGGAGACAACGGTCTATTATTGCTCTACTTCAATATGGACAACTCACGATCATACAAGGAAATAAAAAAGCCAAGGGCGAAGTACAGTAAGGGCGATAGTGAGGGCAGAACGCTTGTCTCGCAAAAGGTGAAAGGGTCATGTTTCGCGCATAATTACAACAAAGAAGGTTGTACTCGGGAAAAGTGCTCATGGGATCATCATTGCCTCACTTGTCGCAATAAAAGCCATGTGGCGGAGGCATGCCCACAGAAAAAATTCTGACTTTCAAACCATTGTGTGGGTGGCTGCGGGTGTGAGGGACGCGGAGGAGGAAACCGTTGCAGTGAGTCGGCGCGAGGGGGATTACGTCAGTAATTCCCTTGAAGCAACCGCCATCGGGCGAGCTAATCACTGCCCACACACAGCGGAGGGGACCGACGGGGCAGCAAACACCAACAAGGGGATTAGCGCAACACCGGACAGTGCCGATCAAAGGGAGCGGTGCGGGGCCGATGAAACTTCGTTGGATGGGGGTGGTGTTATCCAAACAATACCAGGCGGGGATCTCGTGTCTGAGACCGCTGGTGGTTGTATACACAACCAAGATGCAGCCATCAACAAAATGGAAGGAAGGGGTGGTCGCACCTCGGGGGACTTGGGTGCTTCGCACGAAGAACTGGGCAATCGCAATGAGGACTGGTTCCGGGTGATCAGTCCAGAAGCAGCCCGTAGCGGGGGGGGGGGGAGAGCTGGTTTGCACGTTGTGGGTAGTCGACAGGGAGAGCCGCTACAGTTGTACTCAATGATATATTGACATCTTTAACGCCTGCATTATTGGTTGGTGTGATTGTGTGTATATGATTGATGGGGCTCTGGCCCAAATAAAACCTTGCCGTGTTTTTGCTGAATGTTTTTGTAGGGGGGATGTTGATCCTGACTGGGAATATGTGCTCCGGGGTGTGTGCTTCGGTTTCAGAGTCATCGACGAAGTATGTGACAGTACCTATAATAGAGCCAACTACGGCTCTATAACTAAGGTGACGTCGGGGTTAAAATGTGTGGGAGGTTACAGGTGGAAATTGAGCACCAATTGCTGACTGTCGTTGATGAACCTTGTTCGTGTATTCATGGATTGGGTGCGGTACCTAAGGGCCATGATGACTTCAGAGCCATCGTGGATTGCTCGAGCCCAGAGGGCATACGCGTTAATGATCATACCCAAGGCTGTCGGGCTAACTTTTGCTATAATTCTGTGGAATCGGTCACGGAACTACTGCAGGTGGGGGATTATTTAGCGACGATCGACATAAGCAACGCTTACAGGGCGGTAAACATTCACCAGACGTCGCGGGAGAAGCAGGGATTGGCCTGGGACTTTGGCAAGGGTACTATTTATCTACGAGACAATCGCTTATGTATGGGTCTGAGCAGCAGCCCATACGTATTCTCAAAAATAAGCGACATGGTAGTGCGGTGTATGGTGAGGGAGGGCTACTCTGACTGCATTAACTACCTGGACGACTTCTGCGTGGCGGCATGGACAGAGCGAGAATGCAGGGAGGCCCAGTGGGCTCTAGTGAAAATATTACGCAGACTGGGGTTCTACGTGAGTTATAAGTTGCCCAGGTCGGGTGATACGTTTCCTGGGTATAGACATTGATACTAACCTCATGGAACTGAGACTGCCGCTAGACAAACTAGAAAAGCTCCAGGTACTACTACAGAGTTTCCTACGTAGGAGAAAAGCTTCTAAAAAGGAATTGGAGAGCCTGGCATGATTCATGGCGGCAGGACCTTCTCGCGCCGGGTATACAACCTAGTCGCATCCGTAAAAAAGAGTACGCACAAGGTTAGGCTAAATGAGAAGTTCAGGAAGGACCTGAGATGGTGGGTAGAATTTGCGGGCTCTTTCAACGGAAAAGCAAAAATAATTAAGTCAGGTGAGCCGTGTATCTCGGTATACAGTGATGCATCATTAACGGGGTTCGGGGCTCTACACGGGGAAGACTGGCTAGCAGGGTCCTTTGAGGTGAGGAAAGCGAGGGCGCTGGACTGGTTGGGACACCACCACGTGGAGGCAAAAGACGGGGGCTGTAAAACGGATAACATAAATGTTCTGGAGTTGTGGGCGATCCTAGCGGGGGTTCGAAGGTGGGGCCACCTATGGGCGAACAGGACAGTTATTTTCGTGACCGATAACACGCAGGTTTGAGCAGCACTTAACTCTGGGAGGAGCCGGAATAAGACCACGATGACATGGCTTAGGCTAATATTCTGGTTGTCCATTACCAATAACTTTGATGTACAATCAGTCTACATAAACACACATGACAATGTAATATGTGACAGTCTAAGCAGGTTGGAGAATTACAGAAACATTGCCCGCATACGAGATGCGGACAGCGCGCAAGCACTGTGCTGTCATGAACTGTTCTCTTGTTGATTTCAGATTGGGCAAGGCTAAAACTGGAATGCGGGCAGTACGAAGATGCCCATTATGCCGAATCAACAAAGCTTGCCAGATCTATCCAGGTCAAAGCATACCATGAGTTCTGTCTGATCTTTACTGACCAACTGTCACCATACCCATGTTCAACTACGCAGACATGCATGTATATGTCTTTCCTAGCTAGACGCATGTGTTATACCTCAATCAGGCAGTATCTTAGTGCGCTCAATAACCATCTGAAAGATCTGGGATGGGCCCCTATTGACTACACAAGTCACAGGATAAAGAAGTGCATGGCGGGAATTAGAAGAACTATCGGCGATATGCCAAGGCAGGCTGCGCCCCTATTACCGAAGCAGCTGAGGTTAGTGTTTAACAGAATGCTTAACACCAAAGGGCACGTGGTGCTCAGGGCATCAATGCTGGTGTCATTCAGGGCCTTATTACGTAAGTGCCATGTATCGGACTCGGATACAGCTCTATTAAGATCGGACTTCATATTCTATGAATGGGGGATGATAGTGAGAGTCAGGAAGTCCAAGACGATGCAGTTTCGTGAGCGTGTACATCTAATCCCTGTCTCGAAAGTAGCGGATAGGGCGCTATGCGCGGTGCACTGGGTCGAAACTCACTTCCGAGAAGTCAATGCCGGGGGCCAGGCACATGCGTTCAGGCTACCGCGGGGGTAGGGGTCAGTATTGATGCCTTACATGTTCTACTTATCATCATTGAGGTTATTATGTGCCAGAGCCGGTTTGAATCCGAAGGAATCCTCGACGCATAGCCTGAGACGGGGCGGAGCGACTTTCCTTCGCATGTCTGGGGCATCGGTCCTGGAGATAAAGGAAAGAGGAGACTGGAACTCAGATGCAGTGTTTCAATATCTGAAGGCATCGCTGCAGGAGAGGCTGTCTAGAGACATGAGGGTCGCTACATTGCTCGCGGCATGAAACCTAACTAACTGGTTGGGTGTTTGGGCCTTTTAGAGGGTACCAGCCAGAGGTTCTACTCATCCAACTATATATATGTATATGTGTTCGTTCATTGTGTTCTTTGTAGGGGTATGTAGCATACAATAATGTGGTGTGTAACTAGTTACACGAATATTATTCGAGCAGAGTGTAAGTTAGTCTTTGGTCAAACGGCCCGGTGGGACAGTGCAGCTCTCATGTTTGGGCAGCACTGTGCTGCTTTGAAGTCGGGCTGCTAGTGGGCAGCCCGCATCCGGTTACTGCAGCACGCTGGTTGGCCGTGTGCGTCTGCTACATACTGTATCTGCCTCCACTCGGCAGGAAAATTTGCTTCATAATAAACGGAGGGGCCTTTTAGAGGGTACCAGCCAGAGGTTCTACTCATCCAACTATATATATGTATATGTGTTCGTTCATTGTGTTCTTTGTAGGGGTACGTAGCATACAATAATATATCGGTACTGTATAGTATGCATCTCGTAAATCTATGCTTGCAAGCCATGAATTGTGTGTAACTAAATCCCTGGCTGTTTCTAAAGAAAACATCTTAAAATGTTTGTACTGAACTGTCTTGTTAAGTGTTGTTAAGTCCAAAATCATCCTAATATCTCCATTTGGCTTCGGTCTTGGAAATATGTTAGAGATAAATTCTCCTTCGACATGTGGCACTGGTTCAATAATCCCTTTATTACAAAATGTTATCACTTCATTATTTAATGCTTGTTTCTCTAGTTCATCAAAACGATATGGGAATGGAGTATTGTTTTGCATAGGGTGTTCTATAAAAGGAATTGTAACTCCTTTTACAATATTAAGAACTGTTTGGTTATCTGTAATTTGTTTCCAATCATGGAAGTGGTTAGCAATATTTCCTGCTTGAAATTTGCTTACAGGAGTTTGTGTTGCAACTTCTACTTGTTCCCTAGGCGGGGGAACGGCTTCTGGGGATTTGATTCCCTCTTGAAGGGGTGGTTGTTGTCATTCCAGCCGTACTGGTTCCTCTGGCCCCTACCTCTGGCCTGATAGCCAAAGTTGCTGTTGCCGAATGGGTTTCCTCGTTGTCTGGTCCGTCGTCTTCAAAAATCCTGACGGATCTTCTTGAATCAGTTTGTGTTGTCCGATACCTTTTTAGCATCCAAATGCTTGCCAGATTTGGATGCAGTTTCCACCTGTTTGAACAGGTATTGAAGTTGTCCCCCGAACATCTTAATTTCATCCAAGGGCTTGCCTTTGACAGGCTTGGGAGCAAGGAATAATGTGTACTCCTTCTCGTCATTGTCCACGATTTTCTTGGACCTTGCCACCTCTTTGCCAGCATCGGTGCAGACCGCCTTGAAGACATTCTCGAAATGTCTCTACGAGAGGAAGTTACTCGTAGCTGTGAGGAGAGCTATCCCCGAATCCATAACCCCGCAAAGAGTGGAGAACTTGTTGTCAGTCATCATGCGGTTAGCGATAGACGAAACCGCCGCTAGAGCCGCCAGTACCCCTTTGTGGACAACTTTCAAACTTTTTACGTTCGTCACTCAGCTTCACATCTGAGTCCATCTCCTTGATGGTAGCTTCCGGGATCCCTTTGATCCCTGCTCGGCCAACTTGGTGATTATCTCAGCCGGCTTAAATGTGTGGAAGTGTCCTTTTATGGTCTTCCTCATCAGTGTGCAGGTGTTAATCTTTTTCTTTTTCTGCACCATTATTTTCTTGACCACCTTCCCACTAATCTTGAAATACTTGCCAGTCCTTTCCATGTCGGATTCTGAATCTGTGGTGGTTGAGTCTGAAGATGAGTCTGATGAAGAAGACTTATTCTTCTTCTTTTACTTTGACTTTGACTTCTTTTTGCTCTTTTTTATACCGGTCTTGTTGTGGGCCTTGAAGTACTCATCTCCATTGGATGAGTCCGTCTTCTTATGTTTCCTCTTCTGTGAGGGAAACCCAATCTCTGAGTCGGTAGTTTATTGGGGGTCCGACATGTCTTCCCATTCCGACTCCTCCGAAGCGACCTCTTGTTGTTGTTGTCTGGTCACTTTTTCTGGGAGCAGCTGTTGTAATTGCTCTCTGATGAGTCATACCACCCGGTCGTCTAAATTAGACGGCCCCGGTTCGGGCGAGTGGTCACGTGACTGAGCGGACTTGAGCCTAGGGGTAGCATCCCCCTCACTGAGCGCGTGTGGTACATCAACCTTACTCCGCTTTGCCACCATCTTGAGTCGTCTGAAAACCAATGAAGGTTCATTAAAACGAGCTCAAGGAACAATTGAACACATGGAACAGTGTGGTAATGTGGCCTAGGCAACAATTGGGTATTAACACCATATTTACCCCGGTTTAATCCAGGCGTGATAAGCTAAATGGTATGTCAAAAGTACAACGGTCAGACGAACCAAACCGAAACCAATCGAGGGGTAGTGACCAGTATAGTGATCCCTCCCACACTCTCTGTAACATACACTTCTCCCTCTTGTGGCTACTAAGCCAACAAGTTGAAGAAAATGCTGTGAAACTCGGAGGTACGCCTTAAAACCCTTGCGGAATCTATTAAGATACCCAGAGATAATTTAAGCGATGAATTGGCTCCAGCCAAACATCTCTCCTTTCGGCAACGGCGGCACAAAAAATGGTGGTGCTGAAAAAATATCTATCCCACCGGATAACGAACACATTTACATTAATAACTATTAAATACTCCAAAACGTATGTCAATATGTGCTATATGCATTGTTATCAATCCTTGTAAGTTTTCATACTATACTTACTCTGCAATCGTTGTTATTTGTAGGAAAAATCTGATGAACCTTCTCATAACATCCTCCCGTTATGAGTGGAATATGCTAATTGCTGGACCCGGATGTTGCTGCCTTCTCCCTCGACCACGAGTAGCCAGAGTCTTAGTGCAGAGGTAAATTATATATATATATATATATATAATATAGTGCAGAGGTAAAATATATATATATATATCCATATATAACTCGTATACAAACTGTATACGGCTGTAAGTCCAAGCAGACTCCAGCTATACTACTTGTCTACTATTGTAGTTTGCGGGTTTGTAAAAGGGGGAAGATGTAAGGTTTGCGTACTATGAATGCCACGGATGTGAGGTATACCAGAGCGGTCACGTGCCAGCGTCCAGCACGTGATCACCATACCGCAATAAAGTCAGTCATTCAGTTGCTCTCATGTTGTGCACATGTGCTACATACATTACAGTGGGCAGTACCAACGCATATGTATAGTGTGTGTGTGTGTGGGGGGGGGGGGGGGGGGGTAGATAAGCATCTTTGCCATTCGGCTCGGCAGTGAAGTAGTGGCGCCATCTTACGTCTGTTGTGGACGAGTAGTCACTTTAATGCAGACATATACCGCTAGGTGGCAGGCCATAGTGAACCAGGGCACGCAGTGTGTCAGAACTACCTCGCGTAGTGTAGTTGAACAAAAGATTGTTCTGGCTGTGATGAGACTACTTATTTTGTTAATAAATATTTTATTGTAATTTCCACAAATGAGATTTCAACAAAAACAAGTTAATTAACTGTGGTCTATATCGATGAAAAATATCGTTGATGCATCACACTCACAACCAGGTGAATGAATATCTTTGGAAATAAATATACCTCTGAATGTTGCTATTATTAAAGATATAGACTTTGAATGGTTATAGCTATTAATTATTATATGAATATTAAACACATATCTCAATCAAACAACAACTTTTGACAGCAGGACAATAATGTTGAAGCTGCATAGTCTGCTGAAAACCTAAACGAAAACACATATCTACATTTAATACTACATATCCAAATTCCAGCATTTTAATATGCACACCAAAGTTATTTTTTTCATATTTCTACTTCAAATATCTCCTAAGTTACTTCTTTAAAATAAAAGGTCCTTCAAACTAAAGTAAAGTAGATTATAATGATCACCGTAATTTTTAGCGTATATAAAATAACGATGACAAAAACTCTTAGTTTCAGACTAATCAAATTTAACTTGGCTATGTGAATAAATTAATAATTATAATAGAATTGAATGAACAAAATGAACAGAAACTGTATCAAGAAATCAACTGACTGGGTGGAGACAAAAGCACAAACCCCTTCCTCCTTCCCCTTCACACTACAATGCTGTTCAACCTCAAAAGGTTGGTATTTAGCAGTTTTCAGTTAACACATGTAGGCGACACCAAATGGGACAGTCTATAGCCTCGTTCACACACACACGTTTTAAACCGAAATAGATAAGGCGATTTAGATGAGGTGAACTAGTGGCGCGTCCACACACAGCGATTTAGAAAGCGTGTAGCGTCCACACATGCAGTACTTAGGCCGTTTTAAGGCGGAAGTGGACTTGTGCGCATCATCGCGACTAATTGGCAAAACCACAACAATGGGAGACTTCGTATCAACAGGAATGTTCATGTTTCTAACGTCTCGCTGTCGAACCGCAATCCGGAGGAGGGTAGTCAGTGCGAGAGATAATGTCGCACGGATTCTGGAGGCTTCCCGCACCAGAACGGAACGTTTCATACAGATGCAAGAAGATGAGCGCAGAGCATTTATCCTACAACTCCTGACTTTTCTGCCCCTCCGTGCTAGCCTAGAGCGACTTCTCTGGACAAGGGAAAGGTAGGCAGTACCATAACATATGTTATCTTCAATTTTGTAAGCCTAACCCTTTGATATCAGAGGGGTGTACCAACAGGGCCGGGCAAAAATCCTATGCTCGTGAGTTGGAGCAAATATCTACAACCTGTTTTCAATATGCAAATCCCTGAACGTTTTATGTGTAGCTGGACATTAAATTTGACTATATTTCAACTCTAACGCCACCTCCTATAGAATAGATCTTGGTTAGGTTCGACATTTAAATCTGTTAGTACCTGACCAATGTGTTAATTTGAATGAAACTGTCAGGTCGAAAATGTACTTAACTAGGTGGCCACAGTTTGCATGTTATAAGATCAATAATATCAATGGGAAGCGACAAATCACAAAAGTGTGCATATAATTGTATAGTAACGGGTGGATTCAACATAGAAGATAGGCCTTGAATAACAGTCACAATAGATATATCCCATATTTAGGGACTGTCACCAATATGTGTAGGGTCAAAGGTTTACCAATTTCTTCTCAACTATAACCTTTTTTACAGGTCAATCCACTGGTGGGCACACATTGTTAATGTCACCTTCCGCGAGCAAGATTGGGTGACAAACTTGCGCATGCGCAGGGAGACATTTGAGCATCTGGTGGAGCAACTGCGAGTGCATCTAGCGTGTGTGGATACCCAAATGCGAAGGTACAGGTCAATGCCATGTTGTTATTCTTTTTGCTTCTGTCCACTTTACATAGGTGGAGAAAAACCTTAACACATTAAAGTCAATGAAAACTATGGTGCGTTTGATTATAGACATGCAGCGGTGGATTAGGCTTAGTCAGTCGGAATTAATTACTACTGACAAAGTATTCCTGTATAATTTTGTGTGTGTACTGTTTTAGGTAGTGCGTAAATTCCCCTTTCTCCAACCTCACTCGCAGGCTGCCTCTGTCGGAATTACGTACTACCGACAAAGTAATCCAGTATAAACACTTTGAACTTTACTATCATTGTGTTTTGTGGTCTCAACTCAATGTAATATCTTGGTGTCATAATCAGAGGGTTATTGGATGAACCTTATGGTGATATCGGGACTACTTTCAGATGCGTTCCCGTTGAAGTGTGTGTGGCTGTCACACTGTGGTTACTGGCAACCGGCTCAGGGTTCAGAGGCGTCGGCCATCTGTTCGGTACAGCCAAATCAACCTGTTGCGAAATCTTCAGCGAAACGTGTGCTGTCATCGCGGAGGTAATCCTGCCCAGATATATCAAAATGCCAGTTGGGGACAGACTAAGAGAAATCATCGAGGGGTATCAGGCTAAATTTGGGTTTCCCAACTGCGGAGGGGTAATCGATGGGACCCATATACCCATCATTGCGCCGCGCCGCCATCACACCAACTATCACAATCGGAAGGGATACTATTCAATAGTTGCTCAAGTAGTCTGCGACCATGAATACCAGGTTACAAACATCGCAGCCGGTTGGCCAGGTAGGGTGCATGATGCGAGAGTATTAGCAAACTCTTCCGTCTTTGCCAAAGCTGAAGCTGGTGTCCTCTTCCCCAATAGGCCAGTCAAGATAGGGAACACTAGCGTCCCTGTCATCCTCCTAGGGGACCCCGCCTACCCTCTGCGTCCCTGGCTTATGAAACCCGACTGTGACACGGGAAGACTGAGCAGAGAGCAGACTCTTTTCAACTGTAGACTATCTTGTGCCAGAATGACCATTGAAAACACATTCGGGCGGTGTAAAGCCAGATGGAGGATATTCCTCCACCATACAGACGTCACCACTGAAGACGCCACCACAGTGATTCTGACGTGCTTTACATTGAACAATATCTGTGAGTTACATAGAGAGGTGTTCGATGAGGAGTGGGAAGCAGGGGCACACAACCAACCACAACACATCGCCAATGATGGGGACATTGATGGCGATGCTACTGCTATACGTGAAGCGTTCGCAAGATATTTCAGTGGATAAGTAATATGACAGAAAACAAAGGTTTTAAATATTTTGTAATTTTTTATTAACAACATCTGATAAAATAGTTATATATCCATGGAAGGAATGTTTTCACCACTAAAAGTGATGTGGGTGGTATGCAATGGTTGCAATGTAAACCAAATTTGAACAAATTTAGATATGTAAATAATGATGTAGAAAGCTATTGGTTTTTTAGTTATAAAAAGCAATACCTCAATAACCACTAATCATAAAAACTATTGTCAGGGAAATCATGATCCGAGTTACTCCATCAATATTGGAAATGCTGAGGGTTAGGCGGTGGGGGAGGCTGATGCAAGGACATCATCATCCGCATCATCCTTTCATAATTCAATAAGGCGGAGACTCGACTGGTTATATCGGCGTTTTATTTAGTCATTAAGTGTCTAGTTACAGGCTACAGGATAATCGACATGAACAATCTGAAGTACAAAAAGGTAGAGGCAAATTCCTAGGTCGCTAACAGTTCAAGAGTAATGGTATAATCAGTCAAATGTCCCCGGTGGCAGGCGGCCGGTGGGTTCGGGGTTCATTAAGTTCAGAAATGTTTCACCGTTAATAATAGGGGCTCTTCCCCGCCCGATCAGTGAGCCCGAGGACCGCAGCGTATAGTACTTGAACCCTACAACCAGTTAATGGTAGGGTTCGTGGGGAGTGAGAGGCGCCCCAGGTGTTGTATATGTATATATATGTACGGGTGACGTGAGGTCACCGGGGTGGAACAGCGAGCGGCGTGGCTGGGGTAGCTAAGAATAAACGGCACTTGCGTACCAGACATCATAGAGTTTGGGTCGTTACATTACATGGTGTCAGATGTGGGGTCACTACAAGCTTGCTATAACTGGTAGGTGAGGCTGGCATATTGGACAGTGAGAAATGGCCAGGTTGGATTATGAATACGAGGACAAGAAGCTTTCAACAACGGCACCAGGTAACACTTTTAAACAGTAAATAGTTTGTGTCACAGCAGTTGTCTCACCTTCAGAGCTCGGGTGGATTCGGCATGCGAGAATTGCTTCAACCATGACAACCTATGCGTGTCACGTTTTCTGCGTGAATGTGTATCTGACTGCATTCATGTCGCCCTTGATATACGTCGAAAGGTACAGTGTATCATTTGTTTTCGACAGAGCCATTTTAATGTACTTCACAAACCTATGTCGATAGTATTTAGAACATTAGTGCTCGTTTGTGACTGAAACAAGTGTAGAAGCCTACTGTTGTGTGTACATCGCCGCAAGAGCACCGTACGCACTGGTGCCACGCCCACCGGCGCCATCTTGTTTGGTTCAGTGGTAACTGTAAAGTTCGACGAAACATACCATAGCATTGGCAGAAGGGGAGGCAAGTCTGGGGCATGTCCATAAGATAGACTGGATACAATATAGCTGCAAGGCAGACTTCAATGGTCAGTGTCAGAGTGATACTGCTGTCACTGACACTGCTGTCACTCACCGCTGCTACTGTCAAGTCTGCTACTGTCACTACTGCTACTGCTACTGTAACTGCAGACATGCCGAACACAATGCCCCCGCTCCCTGGGCTGAAGCCGCCAGGACCTCTGGTTCTGAACAGAAATATGGCTACTAACTGGAAGGATTGGTACAGAGCCTTCAGTATTTACACCATAGCGGCCGGCATAAGTGCGAGAACAGAGATGGTGCAATGCAATATATTCCTGCATGTGGCAGGAATAGAGGCACAACGAGTGCACGCAAACATGAAGTTTGATTCAGAAAATGAAAACAAAATAGTGCCGCTGGTAGAAGAATTCAGACGTTATTGTACTGGAAAGTCGAACATCATAATAACACGGTGTAAATTCAATACCCATAACCAGGGGTCGGAAAGCATGGCCACATATCTAACAGCGCTGAGGGATGAAGTAAAAGACTGCGATTACGGGGAGACCGAAGACTCACTACAACGGGACAGGATTGTGGCAGGAGTTAAAAGCTCACGACTCTGCAGCAAGTTGCTACGAACAACGGACTTAACATTGCAGAAGGCGATATAGGTGTGTGAGCTGAGCGAATTTGAAGCAGCAGAGCTGGAAGGTAAAGCAATGGGAGACGATGCAAGCGAAGTAGACGACATAGTCAGAGGAGCTGCCGCACGGGCATCATATGCGTCGGTGCCACGCACACCGGCGCCATCTTGGAGGCCTGCCGGGAGAGGGCGCCCCAGCCAAAACAACAACAACAGACGCACCATGTGCGGCAACTGTGGCTACATGCATAGGAGGGGTCTGTGCCCTGCTCAAGGGAAAACATGCATTACATGCCGGAAGGTGGGACACTTCACTAAAGTATGTCGAAGCCGTCCAGCCCCAGTCCATGATGTACAGATGGAGGAATCGCGTCAGCTAGCAGAAGATGCCGACAAGGAGGAATCGCAGATCGATGCGCTGATGGCCGATCTGTTTGTGGGCGAGTTAGACACTGAGGACAAGAACAACTTGGAGCTGTGGTTCACCACGAACAAGGTAAACAACGTTCCGGTGCGATTCAAACTGGACACGGGGTCGGAGGCCAATGTACTCCCACAGGACATCCATGACAAGATCAAGTGTGATAATCTGGAAGTAACCAAGTGTACATTGATATCATTCTCAGGGCATCGCATTATTCCAGAAGGTGCTGCACGAATCAAGATCAAAGACCAGATGATCGCGTTTCAGGTCATCAACGGAGGGGATCCTATACTGGGCAAACATGCCTGTGTCGACCTAGGCATGCTAGCCAGGGCTGATGACATTAAAAAAAAAAAAAATCAGCAAGCTGTGATACGATGAAACAGTGCATCAGCCCAGAAGCCGAAGAATTGGTAAGCCAGTATGATGATGTATTCAGAGGACTGGGGCTAATCAAAACAAATGCCATTATATATGTTGACTGTAATGTTACGCCCTCGATAGATCCGCCACGGAGAATCCCATATGCTATCAGGGATAAAGTGTATAAAGAGATAGAGCGCATGTTAGAAATAGGAGTGATCGAAGAACAGATAGAACCCACCGAATGGGTGAACTCGATCACTATTGTTCGTAAGCCAGATAAAATAAGAATCTGCCTGGATCCTACCAAGCTCAACCGGGCTGTCAAAAGAGGTCCCTTTCATACTAAAACGATCAAAGACATTTTGGCAAATACAGCAAAAGCAAAATGTTTCTCAGTTCTAGATGCCCAGTCAGGATACTGGCAAATACAATTAGATCCAGAAAGCTCACGTCTATGTACATTCAATACTCTGTGGGGGCGGTTCCGATACACCCGTCTACCCTTCGGCTTGAAAACTGCCGGAGACATCTTCATACAGGAGATGGAAAAATTGATGGGAGACCTTCCCGGAGTTGGGATTGTGACAGACGACATTTTAATATATGGATCGTCTGTGGCTGAGCACAATACGCGACTGAAAGCGGTATTGGAAAGGGCCCAAGCAGTTGGCCTTAAGCTGAATCCGAACAAATGGAAAATATGCCGAAAACAAGTAGCGTATGTTGGGCACTTATTGACCCAAAATGGGGTCAAACCAGATCCAGGCAGAGTCCAGGCTATTGTTGAGTTGCCGGAGCCCACCGACAAAGCAGGTGTGCAGCGATTTCTCGGCATGGTTGGGTATGTACACAAGTTCATACCCAACATGTCAGAAATCGCCAAACCACTGCACACGCTTCTATCGAAGGATGTCGCTTGGCACTGGCAGTATGAACAACAACTTGCATTTGATGTGTTAAAGGAAAAATTAAAATCAGCACCTGTACTGGCCTATTATGACAGTTTGTAGCCGATCGTATTGCAAGTAGATGCATGTCAATCGGGATTAGGGCAGTTTTGATGCAAAAGGGGAAACCTGTGGCAATGGCCTCTAGGGCGTTAGATCGCGCTCAGTGTAATTACGCAACAATCGAAAAGGAGTTGCTGGCGATCTGTTTTGGTTGCAGCAGATTCCACGAGTATATTTTTGGTCAAGAAATAGTAGTGGAAACTGATCACAAACCCCTGGTGGCCATCATGTCCAAACAAATCCACACACTCTCTGCTCGAATGCAGCGAATCCGCATGCGGTTGCAAAACTACAACATCACGCTCACACATGTTAAAGGTAAATTGATGTTTTTTGCAGACGCACTGTCCAGGGCACACAGCTGCAGCCTGCATCCAGTAAATCTGTTCGATGACACCTTAAATGTGGCAGCAATAGACGCGCGTTCGGGCATATTAGAAAGAATCATGCAAGAGTACACAACTGACAAAGCAATGACGGAGCTAAAGTTTCAGATCAAGAATGGTTGGGATACACCATTTGAGAGCCTATCACCACAACTGAGACAATATCAGTCATATAAAGATGAGCTTACTATCGAAGATAATCTAGTGATGAAGGGAAACCGGGTTCTGATACCGCAGGAAGCAAGGCACACCATGTTAGACATTTTACACGAATCACATGCTGGAATCACAAAAACTAAACAATTAGCAAGAGATTCCGTGTTCTGGCCCAATATAAATAAACACATAGAGAACAGAATAAACAGATGTAACATGTCAAAACAACCGCAACAAATTGCACAAAGAGCCCTTGATCAATCATAATGTTGAAAGCATTCCCTACCACAAGATAGGAGTAGATTTGTTCGAAATCCACAACAAAGCGTATGTCTTAACGGTAGACTACTACAGCAAGTATCCCGAAATAGACCAAATTGGCGAGACCACACAGTAATAGAGTCGCTAAAGCGAAACTTTGCACGACACGGCATACCCAGGTCCGTTGTCTCAGACAACGGACCACAGTTTCGGAGTGAGGAATATAAAAGATTTGCAGAACACTACCAATTCACTCCGACATACTCCAGCCCGTTATACCCACGGAGCAATGGACAAGTCGAAAGGTTTGTCCAAACCGTCAAAAACATGATAAAGAAATGCACAGCGGACCAAAAAGATATACATCTAGCAATGCTTAACTACAGAAATACGCCATTAGACATAATAAACGCATCTCCAGCACAATTGCTGATGAGCAGAAGTCTCCGGTCACGAATACCGATAGTCAAACAACACTTATTGCCAAACATACAACAGGACAAAACAACACAAATAAAACTGATCCAACAAAAACAAAAACAGTACCACGACAGAACAGCTGGGCAAACACATAAAGCGATCCCGGTGGGGGAAAGAGTGAAATACCAAACTCACAAAGGGGCCTGGCAAAAAGGCATAGTAGTAGGCAACACCGGCCGTACCGGCTGAGAATATCAGATTGTCAACAATGCAAACAACACACTGCACCGAAACAGATCGCAGGTATTTATAGCACCAACGGCTCACATAATTCCAACACCAACGAAACAAGTGACCCCGGAGACTGCGGTCAAAACCTCCAGATTTGGGCGTAAACTAAAACCCATAGTCAGGCTTGACCTATAGGTAGAGTAAAGAGAATACAAAGCTAAGAAATATTAAGTAAATAAACAATTGATAGAGACAAGAACGAGATAGTGAACATTTATCAAAGTCATAATGTAGATTATGGAGAACAGTCAGGTGACGCTTGGAATGACCAAACTGTAGTATGTGTACAATTATGTTAAGGTAATATTGAAAGGTGTTGCTTAAACAGTTATGAGTCTGTTAAGTTTAGAGGTAGAAATGTTGATGTAGAACTAAATCGTTTTTTTTTTGTTTGTTTGTTGTTTTTTTGTTTTTGTTTTTTTTTGTTTGTTTTTTTGTTTGTTTTTTGTTTATGGTCATTGAAAAGGGAGATGTTGTATATGTATATATATGTACGGGTGACGCGAGGTCACCGGGGTGGAATGGCGAGCGGCGTGGCTGGGGTAGCTAAGAATAAACGGCACTTGCGTACCAGACATCATAGAGTTTGGGTCGTTACATTACACCAGGGGGGCCCAGATACGACCAGACTGCCCCCGACGACCACGCCCCCAGGGCCATGATGTCCTTTAACGGGCATCCAGCCGCCTGGCAGGCCTGCGCCCCGCCCCTCCGGAGGCTGTGGAGGGTGTAGTCTTGGGTGTTGGGGACCCGGGAGCCCTCCAGTGCCAGTCGTAGGGCCCTCAAGAGACAGGCGGCGGGCAGGGGGTCCCTCCCCGGGAGGAGGAAAGCTGGGCCATTTGGAGGGGGCATCGCCCGGACCATCACGATGTATGATTGTCCCGCCCTCCATCTTGTTTTGGTGGAATTGAATGTTACCTTCAACCCCCCCGGGGCGACCAGCACGTCATGCACCAGGAGGGTGTGGCTGTCCCCTCCCGGCCCGGGGGTGGTCAAAATGTTGCCCTGCCTCAGTAGTGTCGCGTAACCGATGAGAATGGCTGCTGTTAGAACGACGGCCCCGTGACCTGCGCCGGTCAAGTAGTTAATGACCCCTGTGAGCTCGGTCAGAGTTATTGGCGGGGCCGGCCTCGGGATGTGACGGGATGCTCTTTGGACTCCTCTTTTCATGAGGCCGGTCTGGTATGTGTCAAACTGTGCAGGGTTTCCTCCCAGGAGCTGTACGCCCGTCCTGGCGCCGCTTATGTAGTTCATGGCTGCCCCCGTAGAGGCGAGCGTCTCTTCCAGGTGGGAAATATACGCGAGGATGTCGTATTGTGCTGGAGTGGCCGGATGGAACCCGCTCATTGCCGCAAACCTGATGTATCTCTTGAACTGGGCGGCCTTGTTTTTCCAGGTCCCGGGCACCAGCCCGGCGAAGTAGACGCGAAGGATCTTTTGGTGTGTCTCCTCCGGGTAACCTGGGAAGAGAGGTGCAATTTAGCGATCTTACCAGGTTACTCTATAGTCCCTCGGTGAGGATGTTATCGAATGAGACATGAATTTCATTTAACCCCATATCTTGGCCAGCGGACTGGGCGATTAGTCTAACTCGCTTGTCGAAGCCGCACCGGCTTAGGGCGTCGGCGAGCACCAGCTCCTTCCCTGGCTTGTGTCGTATCTCGATCTGGCATGATTTGGTCGCCGCGAACAGCGAGAGTTCCCTAGCGCATGCGGTGAGGACTAGGTCTCTTCCTGCCCCGGAGGCCAATACCCTCTGGCTGGCCTCGTTGTCTGTGTTCGCGACGATGTTGTATGCCTCTGCTCGTTCTGGTGCCAGGGCTTTGATGGCGACTATAAGGTTAAGCGCATCGAGGTGGGCGATGTTCGTTGTCTTTTGTATGGTCTCCTCGTCGTATTCATGCGCGTAGAACGTCTCTGGCGAGTAAGCTCCCGCCCCGCGGAGTGTTGAGTCGCATTCTATTATCCAATCCGTACATTTTTCTTTCTGTAGTAGTATGAGGCGATTTGACCTCCGTGCGAATGCAAGGAACCACCTAATGTCAGCCCTGAGGTCGATTGTGACGGGCTGCCTCCCAGTGTACGGTGCCTGTCTGAGGGCTTCAAAGATCTGGGACATGAATCTCCGAGCCGGCTCCACGCACCGGGCGATGTGATGTAGCTTTCCTGCGAGTTTCTGTATCTCCTTTCTTGTGGCGCTGGCCCTGCTCATCCATGTGGCGCATTCGTCGAGTATGTCGTCCATCTTTTCTTCCGGTATTGTCACTCTCATGTTTTCGGATGAAATTTTAAAGCCGAGCCATTCCAAGTTCTTGGTTGGTGGGGTGCATTTTGTCGGGGCTACTTCGAGGCCGAGCTTTTTGGCTGTTTCTGTGATGTCATCGTATGCTGCCTGAGCCTGGTCTTTCGTCGGCGCCAACCCTACGAAGTGATGATGTCCTGCACCCGAAGGGTGGGGCCGTGTCGACATAATATTTCCCGTCCAGCATTATGCCCAGCAGCGGTGTTGATAGGGGGCATGTTCTTAACTGCCTGTACGCTCTTGCTAGGTCGACTGTCCATATGTATGCTTGTTGGCCGATCCTCGCCACCTCATCGGCCGAGTCCATCACGTTTGGGAGCGTATATGTCGATGGGGAGCCTTGGTAATAGCCCCTTCATATACCGGTGTTCACGCTCTGGCCCCGGGGCCATGTGAGGTCCACTATTACTCGTAATTTGTCTGAGTTTTTCTTTGGCCTGGTCATGAGTGGGCTGACCTGGCTCCAGGGGCCGAATGGTGGTTCGTGGAACGGACCCAGTATTGCGCCGTGCCTGATCTCGGTCTCTACGTACCCTCTGATTGCTTCTAGTTGATTTTGTTCCTTGGCGTGGTTCTTCGTTGTTGGCTTTGGTGGTTGCTGTGCCGTGTAGTCCACAGGCCAGCCGAATTCCAGGTAGTCGACTATGCTGTCGTTGTGGTATCCTATGAGCATTTTTCTCCACTCTGCTATGTTCAGTGCCGATGGGACTGGGCATCTTTTAAGTCTACAGTAGCCAAATAGTCTCCCTGTTCCATGCTATCTACGACATCATCTACGCTCTTATAATTGAACTTCAAAGCTACCTTTTCCATGCAATTATTAATAGATTTATCTTTTGGCCTGCTGCAGTCCACTATCCCTCGCCCCCCCCTTCTTTAGGGATACAAACAATATTGTGAACGCATTGAGGTGTTTTATCTGTTAAAGTAAGTATATGTTGGTTCAACTCTAACAATAACTTCTGGGTAATAATATTTCTATAAAGCGTGTTACCGATTTTTTTTAAAGCAGGTTCATATTCCACTGTACAGTTGATATTGGTAACGTGGAATCCAAAAACTACCCCCCACAAAATATAGACCCAATCATGATCGGTATCACCTCTTATAAACATCTCACAAATGAACCGACAAGGTTTAAGCTGCATCTGATTGCCTGCTATATAATGCCTACATTTGCATCTACCGTTTATACAGTCAACATCAACCCGAACTACAACTGGTTTACTGTGGGGGAATTCCTTAATATAAAAATTCCAACAATTGTATTCCTCCATTAATGCCTCAACATATAACATGTCATTTTCATTACTACTGCTATGATTAATCCAACATTGCCATATTCTGCTGACTTGACTATTTATTTGTGATACCTCAGATTTAATAGCATAATTTCCATTTATTTGCTTACTTATTATGTTTTGACCTACTGTCTGGGTATCACTAGCACATGCAACTTCATTCATTACGACATTGGGGGTATTATAGTTAACTTGGCTCACACCTTTTGGCTCTACTTGAGTACAATTAGTTAATTGCATGCTCAGTGTATTTTGAACCTGGTCAGGTACGCCCACTATTTCCTTCGCGGACACCGCACATGTAACCTCCCTAGCAATTGGCCGCGAGTAATTAACTTCATGCTTATCATGCAATTTACTGCCAACATTATGCTGCTCCAAGTGTATGACTTTACCACTATGTTTTATAACATTGTCGTTCATACATGGCAACGGTGCATTATTATTTGCTGCACTTTTCAAGCCTAACATGGGGTTAATATTAGACATAACAATATTATTACTGTTCTTAGTCAATTTGTCATGTAATACAGACCTATTCCCCTTCACATTAGTAGGCTTGATATTTGACCTAACTCGTCAGTCTTTAAGGCCCTGTCACATTACGGCGTATGGCGGGAGCGTATGGCGGCGTAGCCGCTTTACGTCAAATACATTGGCATACGCCGTATACGCTACTCATACGCCGCCAGATGCCGGCTTATGTGAAGCGTATGAGGCATACGCCGCCATACACTTTCATAAATCCGTCCGTCCAAATTTTGTTGTGCATGCTCAAAAAAACTCGACCTATGAGGGCGTATGGCCCATACTGTCAAAAAATGTCACAGCACGCTCCCATACGCTCCTCGTACGCTCCTCATAGGTCCCCCATACGTTCAAACCCACCCGAAAGTTCACCGAAGGTCATCATAGGCTGGCACAAGCACGGCATACGTAGGTTTTCAATACGCTCCCGCCATACGCCGTAATGTGACAGGGCCTTTAGTACAATTAACCTTTTTATGGCTTTTACTGCCGCATTTCATGCACCAATGACCATAATTACAATTGTCTTCACTTCTACTGCAGCCACCGTCTTTATTCCATTTGAAACATCCAGTTTTACCTTCCTTTGTATAAGCTGTTGTTCTACGCACATTACTGGACTGCTTTTTCGACCGCATGTTGTGCATGCCATAGTGGTACATGCACAGGCCCGTATTACTGCTACCGAATGCTGCAAACCCTTGTATTTCTGCTAGCTTACAAACGTCTTTGTCGTACTCAACATGTGTCGAGTCCATGAAATCATTTTGTCGAGCCCTTGACGCCATAAAACATACATGCTCAAGGAAAGAACGATAGTCTGCAACAGTCAAGCTTTGTATATCAAGACACCACCTAATTGAGGCTGTGAGCAGTTCATAGCAATTTAGCTTTCTTACTTCTTTTCCTAATACAGCAAATCTTCTGATACTCCACTTACTTCAAAGCCGTCGACTACTACTGCTGCTCCGACTCCATGAATCAGACGGCGTTCGCCGCCTCCGCCTTGTTCACGACCTGTGTTGAGGTTTCGACACACCGTAGCTTGAGTGTTCGTCCTTCCCGCTCACTACCGCCCCGGCACCTGCACCGGCTATCGCTGCCGGCGGCCATTTGTCTGTCATGGCTGCCCCCGCTCGCTCTGTCGAGGTCACCGCCGCAGTCATCGTCCCTTTTGCCAACTCGTCCTCGCTTGTTTGTTGCCGTTCCAGTCGTCTTCTTCTCATGACTGTTCGCTTCTCTTGCAACTGTAGCACTCGCTCTTCCAATTCCATGTCCTTTATCTCTTTCAAAAGTGCAGTTTCCTGTTCGTCCAACGTTAGTGATGACATTCTCTTCAGAATTTCAGGTGAACTCTCCCTCGAGTCTTTCAAACTATCACCTGTTTGTCGAGACGAAGCACGTGTAACTCTAGTCGATACCAACTTCTTTCCTTTACGACCCTTCTTTTTGCATTTGTCTGTTTTGTGCGACGCACCACACAAATCGCAATACATAATGAGCTCTCGACACACACGTCTGCTTCAATTGAAATTCAATGGGAAGTGAATCCAATATGGCGCAATACAGGTGGCGCCCCATAGGCGCGCGTGCCCAGGGAGATTGATAAATAAAGAATATTTGCAATATTCACTTCCTAATATACAGGATTGGGAAAACTGAATTGAAGTGGATGTGGTGTCGTCGGATATGCGAAAGTGAGAGAATGGAGAGTGAGTGTTTTGTGAATTCGGAGTTTTAGTGAGCATTTAGAAGGAAAGAGTGCCAACCTCCCATTTTAACAAAGATAAGTATATAGATATATATAGAACTTAATTTAATTATTTATTTATTTATTCATCTTTAGATATATATATCTATATATACATACACCAATAATATAAAAGAAAATACTAAAGTAATATGAAAATCTCACTCTCTATTCGAATGGAATCATAACAATGAACAGGAGATGAATTCGACCTGTAAAGAAAGAACCAATAACTACAGACATTAGACGATGGATTATTTTAATTTCACATTTCATCATATCGCATCATGATACATCACACCGCAAGACATCTCATCACGTCACATCATAATACACCACATCATAATACACCACATCATAATACTCCCACTTCACTCCGCATATAAAATTCGCTATTAGCAAATATCTACTGATAATAGCGATTGATAGAAATATTTTGCTCTTCACATCTCATTATATACAACATAATAATAATATTAATAATAGTACTAATTCTAAACATTCATTCACATTT